>JAPDSC010129378.1:4724-53088 GCA_026290005.1 Latrodectus geometricus
TTTATAATTATGAATAAACTTTTTATAATAATTAAAAGAAATTTTCTAACTATAAATTAAGCACTACTTCTACTTAAGTGTTAATGCGAAATAAGCTGTGGTGGGGTTAATATGCAAGTACCAAATAATGCAAATATTCTAATTTATAAACAGCTTCATTTTGAAATGAGTTTTAGTTGTAACATGAAATATAATAATTAATTTAAATAATTAATACTATTATATATAATTCATTCAAAAATATTAAAGAGGTTTTAAATTAACCATTTAAAATCTTTAAAAAATTGTTATTAATGTGAAAAGAATTTATGTTTTATTATATTCATATGAAAAATGAATGTTAACTTGATGTTAACATTCATTTGATGTTGTTAAATGAATGTTTAAAAGAAAGTTATTTTTCAGAGAGGAGATACTTTTTTACCAGGGCTGTAAGATCTACCTGCATCAGGAAATAAAATCTGTAATCTGAATAAAAATTTATAAGTGCTTATCTATTTGCCATTGCAGTTTTTGGTTACAGAAGTTTAAAATAAAATGGAATACCAAATAGCAGTACAGATGGGAATACATATTCTGGATTAAATTAACCTTATAAATAGATTATAATCCTGAAAAAGAATCACATTTTATTTATTATTTTTAATTTAAAATATAATAAAATTAATATTTTACTTGATATTGCTAGGCAAATTATCTGAATCATAAAAAAATTATTATTATGTATAATCAGTGCATAGTTAAATATATTGTTATATATCAAGTTAAATTTTGAAATTCTTTGTAAACTTCTTTGTAATAAAGTTTTATTCAGAAGATTAATTACATAAGTTTAACAGTAGATTAAGTTTAAAATACCCAGCAATAGAAATTTTTAAAAGAATATGGAAATATTTTTCATTATTATTTGAGACAATTATTAAATTAGCAAACAATTGGTTCATCATTTACTAACTAATAGTGATTACTTGTAAAGTTATAACACAAATCTATAACATAATATTTATATACAAAATATATAATATAATATTTCAAGTTAATCACTGAAAACCTTAGAAGTATTTATGATCATAGGCGTACTAATCCTTCTTTATCACAGTTTCATCACCTTCCTCAGTGATATTATTTCTATCACTAACATCATGTTCATTCAAACTTGGAAAACTACCATTTACAAAAATGCATGAAATGAAAAAAATATCATTTGAATGGTTGTCCTTGTATCTATTCTTCATTTGCATCACATTTTTAATAACTCCTTATTTAATTACTTCAAATTTAACTAAAATTGTTGCTAAGGAGACAATATCCCTTAATAAGAAATCAGTTATTTTAGTTGGTTATTTCCTGCGGTAAAACTTTTAAGAGTTACATTTTTGTAAAATTTCTTCTCACTTTTTTTATTCTTATATATGAATTATAATTTGTTTAAACATTGGAGTGTATTCCTTTCTTTCAAAAATAGCTTTGTCAATTTGGAATTTGGTTATTTTAAATCCTGATGCTTTTTTTAAAAAAATCATTTATCAAAAATTTCAAGAATTATCCATTTTAGTGTTAATTTAAAACATTTTAACTTTTATAAAGTAAGCTTGTTTTTAGTCATCTTTCAATTTCTAAAACTAAGTTATACAATGAAGTTCTTGCAATACAACAAATTCAAAATCTTTGCAGATATGAAATGATAATCTAGCATCCACTAGTTTTGTTTGGTAAATGTGTAAATAATTTATACTGACATCTTTTGATCTTTCATTTACTGCATGACTTGAAATTTCATATAGAACAGTAATTCGAGACTATTTCATTTATACACACATGTTTTTATAATTTCCAAAGACAAAATGTACATCACACATATGAGGCTACTTATTGAATAAAAACTGATTGAAGATGATTAATAATTCCCGAAACTTATTTTTTCACCAATCACTTTTTTCAAAGCATATTTTCCCTACTCCATATTTAGGTTTTTCAAAATGGAAAATGAAATATTTAATTTCACAGTATTCTTATAAAATTAAGGTTGTAACTTAAACATAAACAATTTTCGGTTTCAAAGTTTTTAAGAAGGTTATTTGTTTTCTGACATTTAGTTTTTAAGAACTCAAGATTTACTAATAAGATGTCAGCTCTTGAAAATAACAGTATGATCACATCCATTGGAATGGAAGGCCTCATTTTCAAATCAAATCCCAGTAAACAAGCTATATGTCCTTTTATGTTTTCACCATGCATATCTCGTAGAATAGATGACTTGAAGTTTTCTAGGTTTGTTTCCTTGCAATATGTGAATAAAGTCATCAACCCATGAAAAATTCCATCTGAAATTCTTGGACAATGGAAAGCTGTAGATATTAAAGCTATGAGATCTTAAATTGTCAACAATGTAATTTCAGAGCAATGGAATAAAAACTCATCATGGAAAGGTGGTACAAATATATTCTTTAAAATGGAAGATACCAGGTTTGATCCTAGCAATTTGGAAACAGTGAGTAGCTGCTGCATTTCTACTTTAAAATGTGAATTTTGATGGTGGATGCATGAGTTTTCTGGATTTCTTCTTTTGCAAAACATCAATAAAGGCTACAATGAACATTTCTTCAAGATAGTCCTTTGTGTATTAAAAACTTATCAATGTCTTTTAATTATTACTACTTCATAATGCTAAAACACTGTAATATACTGAAACTGTTTAATTATATTATTTATAATGGCACATTGCACACTATAACTGTTTATAAGAATAATATTTTAACATTTTATATAATCTAACATCAACAAACCTTAAAACGAGAACTCGAGTATTTATTTTGATAAGAAATTTGTATTAGTACATTTTGACAATATTTCATTTAATCAAAGGATATTATTGCTTTCGTCCAAAACTATTCAGAGGCTATATATAAAACATGAACTAAGAACTTCTTCAGGAGGTAACAAAATCAATACTTAAACCATTTAAAATCAGTAAAATTAGTTTTATCATAGCTATTTAATCATTTCTAGATTATAAAAATGACAATGAGAGATATTACGCGGAATACAATTAGAAACACTTCAAATAAAATTGCGCTTCACCTTTATTTACTTATTTACAATTTATTTTATAATTGGTAAGTAAAACTACATTCATTTCAAAGAGTAAATAAAAGCTTGCCTTCAATGACTAACAGTTGATTCGAAATCTATGTCTATTATAAGATGTTCATTTTCATAATTCCAAGATTTTTGTCACATTCAATGATCAATACTTAAATACAATGGTATGTCTTTAGTATTTTATTCGTGAATAAAATATATTCTACACACAATGTTTTAATTATAAACACGAACAAGTTATTTGTATTTCGGAAAACACTGATCTTTGTTTTTGTTTATGTTCGGATTGTAGCCAATTTGAAAAAAAGAGTTTATTATTAACTGGATGTCCCATTTATGATCTTAAGAAATTGATTATCATTAACATCTTAAAACGTAATCATAAAAAATTTACTTAGAATTTCTTAAAAACTAAAACTATTTTAATCATTGTTTTATAAAATTTTTTAATTGCAATATTCATCCAGAAGTTCTAAAGAGTAGTCATATCTCAGAGCGATAAAATGATCTTCTCAATATCTTAAAATATTGATAATTAAGTGTTCAGAGAGTTCCATACAGGATTCAACCAAAAAAAAGTCGTTCTCAATATCTATAAACCTTAAATGTTCCACAGAACTCAAAGTTTTTTCTCTATGTATAGAGAATCATGCAAGCTCTGATGTTGATACCGTCACTTAATCCTAGACCAAAGTTAATAGGTGGATGATTGTATATAGCACGTTCGAAAGAAAGGCATGGGATGGAAACGTATAGCTATAACCGAATCTATCCTAAAACCATACCAACATCATTACAGTAATAAGAAAAATCTGACATTTTTTTTTACTTTTATTTCTTATAGCAAAAGTCCCCAAAAAATACAATTAATAGAATGTATACACTGAATTACAAGAGAAAATGTAAAATGAAAAGGGTAAGCATAAATAGTTATGAGAAACAGTAATAGAATAATTTGTTAGGTCATTTTTGGTAGCAATATATTCAGCAAATTCTCAAAGAATGCGTGGATTGTCTCCTGAGGAATATTTATTGTTTCTCTCTCAACTATTTATACCGACTTATTTTCTGAATACGATGGTGGGAAACTATGCAAATGATGTCCGATTAAGTTCTAAATGCTTTCGATTGATGAAAATTCTAAGGAACGGGTAACTATAGAAAAATCAAAATACCTTGGAGAGAGTGTTGGCTGATTATCTGCTCATGAAGGGCATTTAGTATCCCCTACAGAAATTATAGAACGTATTGACGGAAGAAACTTTTTTTCACGAATCGTTGAATTATCTTATTTTCAAAAATTTAAACCATATATTGATGTTTAGTAATGATGGTGATAGTATTACAAACCAAAATATTGCTGCATATATATATATATATATATATATATATATACAGCAATATTACTCAATATGATGCTTCACAGTTGGGCCCAGATAGAACAACAACAATGTACTTGTAGATAGGAAACAAGGTTCCTCCAAAACCTACACGGTGGCACCACTGCTTAAACAAAAACTTGACTTATCTTTAAATATTAAGGCATGTTATGTCAAAGCTCAAGTGAATCTATCTGTACATCATTGCAATGGAATTTGATGTCCTCTTGAGGAGTTACAATTTTTTTAACGAACACTATAAAAAAACGCCCTGAAAGAGCAGTCGATAAATAACAGTCTTGTTTGATATGGGAACATCAAAACCATTCTACATTCATTGTGAAATGTCGATAGAGGGAATTTGCGTGGCGATTAGAGCAAATTTGAAAATGTGTCAGTCCGAGAGTAATAATGACACTCTGGCAGAACTATCACCCCTGGAATGTGCATCATATTCTCTTCCTCCAACAAATTGCCCCACAGTCAGTAGACATTTGTAGATATCTACTTAAGACAATTCAACACACCTATCAATTTGCATTTCTTTATTTTATCATTGTATTTATGGTGTACTCATCTATCTTCTGAAAGTATCAGTTTTTCGGCATCCCGACATTCTTAACACTGAATTTTTTCCTTGGTAAAGAAAAAATTTAAGAAACGATTGTTCTGGCCAATTAGCAGTACAGCTATTGAAGATTCGCTGGATTCCAGTTAACTCACTTTATCTATTTATGAGTGACTTTGGATAACTTATATATTTGTTTTATTCGGTGCTCTATATCTATTTTGTAATTTATCTTCTTTTCTGATTATGCACGTAGTGTACACATTATATATGTATCTACACCAATAATTGGGTAAGAATTACTTGAAATTAATAAAAAATAATAATTGGGTAAAAATAGGAAAGAATTACTCACACACATGTATTTCAGCACTCCCTTTACAGAGGTTAGAAACGCATGATATCTCATTCATTAGTTGAAAAATCCTTATTTCTTTATTTCTAATCAGGATTATCAAAACAACAGTGAAAAAAATTGCTTAAACATCATTTATTACAAAATATATTCTGTTTTATTATTTAATTATCTTAATATTTTTATTCCAGTAGTATAAAAAATTTGAAGAAATTAAAATTTTTAATGTGAAGGCTGTTGCTGCTTTTCCTTGATTAACAAATTGAATTGAGGGATGGTTTTCGACAAAGCAAAGCGCATATCATTTTCGACATTCAGTTGATTTTGATGTTTTGTTTTTAGTGTGACAAGTGTGGAAAATCCCGCTTCGCAAAGATATGCTGTAGCAAACGGAATAATGGCTGCCATAGCTCGTTTTACAAGAAATAGGTAGGCTTCTCTTAAAGAAGACCAAAACTCTCCAAGAGTTTTTTAATCGAAATCCATTTTTAACAAGGACTTTGTTTTCAAATCAATTAGCTTACCTTTGGCCAGGTTCATGTCATCGATACAGTCAATATCACAAAGAAAAGGATTACGAATCCACAACTCATCTTTTATATTTATACCATCCGAATTGAAATATTTTTTAAATGAATCTTGAAGTACTTACAGGTGTTCACAGATTTCATTTTTCAAGTTATTTAATAACAAACAATCTTTCCGAAATCCATTTTCAAAAAGCACTTCGTCCAAGATTTGAAAGTCTATCCCATTTTGAATTCTTATCATATAAAGTGACATTTTTAATAAAAATGCCTGTAGTTTCTCAGTGGCATCCATAATTGTTGTATCAGGCCCTTGAGTTGAAAGACATATATCGTTCATATAGATAAAATGTTTGCCAGGTAAGCCAATTTACATATAAAATTTTTTTCTTGAAATATTCGAAAATTGAGTTTTTCTTCTAAAAAAGTGATATACTTCTGTTTTCAACATGAAAATTCGTTTCAAAACCTGCCCTCGTGACAGCCAGCGCACTTCCGTGTGGTAATGAAGTACCTTATGTTCTGCGTTCATTTCTTGACATAGTGTTTTAAAAAGACGATGATTAAGAGCTCTACTTCTAATAAATTTCACAGTTTTAATAACTATTGACAATACTTCTTTTAAGTTGATTGGAAGAGATTTTGTAGCCAGTGCATGTCTATGTAAAAAACAATGTTGACAATAACATTAGGAGCCTTTTTTTTTTTTTTACCAAATGGGCAAAAACAGATTAATTGCCAAGCATCGCAGGAGCTCCCTCCATATAAAATGAATGAAGTTTTTGTTTCCAGTCGAAGTCGTATTTGGAAAAGAAAGCATTTAAAATCGCTAAAACATCAACTGCCTTTGTAGTTTGCAAAATAGGAATTCTTCTTTGATAGTATCAGCAGACACGTAACGAACAAAAACAAGAAGTTGACTACAATTAGATATGTCTGTAATTTCATCCAGTTGCATACTAATGGGAAATGGTGATACTTTAAATTCATCGATGATTCAAGAAATTTCAACTATTCTTGAATGTATCACATTCTTGGACAATGGAATAGCCTCAAGTTCTTTTTTTGTTTTAGTCCACAAACTAATTCAACCATTTCCAGCGCATATATCTTAATTAATGTCTCTCCAATCGTATGCAGTTTCTTACTTTTGGCAATACGATATGCAACTCTGAAAGATGCCTCAACCAAAGGTTTTTGTGAAATACCAAATCCAAGTTTGGTTAATGTTCCAGATTTCGAAAACCGGGTTCTTTCTTCTTTGTAAAAAATTCTAAATATTTAGATGCATTTTCAGGATGAAGAGATTTGAGATGCTCTATCAATTTTGCCGGTTTTATACTGGTGTTTGCCAAAACTTTTCCACATAGAACGCATTGTAACGCCACCCGATTCCTTCATGCAGCAGAATCCATATTTTACATAATTTTCATCATATTTCCTTTTTTTGGTCATTTTGGGCTGCAAAAAATATCAAATAATCAAATGAAACATTAAAAACAAACATAAAGACACACAAAAAAAAAAAAAAAAACACTTGAAAAGAAAATACTTTAATAACAACTTATGAAAAAGTCAAACAAATATTTTGTTTTAAAAATTTACAAGAACTTTGCGGAACTGATTTTAACATCACTTCATTTCCAAGTGAAGAAAAATTCAAAGGCTAAATGTATGTTTCTAAAAATTTCAAATTTTATATGGTTTGCAAATGTTTTTTTCCTCGTATTGAGGAGGTCTCTATTATTGGGTAATGGAAGACAGACGGCTTACAGAGGTTGCCCGTGACAAAAAAAGTTTTTTTTAAATATTGATGCAAACATTTTAAAAATTAGGAGCAGTCGGTGGACCCCCAAAATATGACACATGGACCCCAGAGTGGTCCATAAACCACAATTCAAGAAACCCTGCTTTAATTCATCAAGTACATGAAAAATATTTTCTAAATAATGTTAGATATATAAAACAGTAAAATCAAAACAAGGACTAATTTGTATTTAGTCCAGTCTCTATTATTAATAGCGTGATTCAATGACAAAGATAATCACTGGTCGTTTACGGTATGACGACGAGCATTATTTATTTATTTATTTTTTTGTTGTGTCACAATACACAAATAACTTTTGCCTAGACATACAAGATCTTGTCTAATGATTCATCTTATTTAGAAGATCATTGCTAAAAGTACAAGTTAGTTGCAAAATTGGTGAAAATGCGCTTTAGGTCCCCTACTTGGCGAGTTTTCAAAATCACACATGCCATGGCGAAAATTTTACCGCTATTTCAAAGTGAAACTTAATTAGCGACCAATGAAAAGGCTAAAACAAAAGAGTAATTAATGAGCATGAGCGAAAATGCGCATCAAATTCGCAAGTTGGCGAAGTAGGGGACCTAAAGCGCAGATTAACCGCAAAATTTCGAAATGAGTGAAATGTTTCCAGAAAACAAATAATTACACCATCAAAATGTTTTTAACAGTTCATTGCAATAGCTCTATATGCTCAGATGCGTAATGACATATAATATTTTTTTATTTGTAATGGCAGATTAGAGAAAACAACTGTAATCAGAATAATAAACATTTAAGTTCCTACTACATGAGACAGTTTTATGATTGACCTTTGGATTGCTAACATGCTGGTCAACTTTGGACATTTTTAATATTTTATCGATATTTTCGAAGGTGGTCCAACCTGTGCGAGGTGCATCTTTAACATCAAATATACCGGAATGGAATCGATTAAACAAAAATTACATGTTGCAGTATTAGGACCATAAACGCATTCCCGATTTTCAACTGCTTGACTTGTATTTTCCCCTTTATCAAAGAAAAATTGTGTGAATGTACTGCATTTTTTTTTTGTTGACTTCCATTTTTAACATCCTGTATCTTATAACGAAATAAAATAAAAAACAACCAAATATAATTTTAATGCGAAATGTGATCTTTCCAAGAATGATAAAGATGAAATTGTATGATCGATATTGACGGGCGCACAGACTTCTATATCTTTCGAGATGGACCTCTAACTAGTCGCTGATATATTGATGAGATCCTCAGATCTATTGTAGTCCCTTACGCTGCAGCAATCGGAGATGATTTCATTTTAATTGACGATAACTGCAGGCCACATCGTACTAACCTGGTGGAGGATTTCCTTTTCAAGGGAGGAATCGTAGGAATGGAATGGCCAGCGTGTTCTCCAGACATGAATCCAATAGAACACGTTTGGGACGCTCTAGGAAGACGAGTTGCTGGCCACCAACCACCCCCACAAATTCTCCAAGAACTGGAAAGAGCTCTTCTGGAAGAGTGGGCAGAATACCCCAACTCGTGATTAATAGCTTCATTGACTCCATGCCTAAAGGATGTTCAATGTTGCTGGACGTCCGTAAAAACCGTATTTCCTACTGAAAATGACTTCCTTTGAAAACACCTTTTCTTATTCTTTTTTTCTCATGTGCACAAATTGTGTTTTTTTTTTCTTTTGTACACAAATACGCAATAAAATGCATTTTTTTTCTATTAAACATGTGTAATTTATTCTCATATAACCTACTACGTCGACCACGTATCAATCATCTAAAAAATTTCCCAGCCACAAGATCCACCTAAAACCGCAATATCCTTTAATTGTTTTGAGCAGTGTATATCGCAATAGGTAATCTTAATTCCAAATAGCAGATTTAATTAGATTTCTACAGCTTAATTTACAAGCCAAATATTCATGGCTTCACCGTAGCCTAGTGGTCGGACAGTGGTCTATAAAGCGAAAAATCTTGGTTCAATACCAGCCACTATGAAGTTTTATACAAAGTCAATCTTCTTTCTGTATGTACATCTGTTGGATAAGTGCTAAGAGTCTTCCAAATTTAACCTTTGCGATGTGCAAATATAACTCACTACATATGAAAAGTTCTCCTGGAAGACAATTAAGTGATAGATATTAAACAACCTTTAAACAGAGTTAAGAAATCCATAAAACGTGTGAAATTCAAATATCCATAAGCAAATTACTCACATTGCATAAGCTATTCCTGTTTCAACATCAAAATTTTTCTTTATTAAAAAGGAGAAAAAAAATTAAAAATAGAATAAATTAAAAAATTTTTATTAAAAACTAATTTTTAATAACTTAAAATCAATATTTTGGTCTTTCCTAAGCAACATATCCTTTTTTTGGTAAGGCAGTTTATGATTTTAAAGGTTTCTTTTTCAGGAAATTTCTTATCATAAATTATTTCTTTTGTACATAAAAGAATGATCAATGGTTTCCATGCATAATTTTTTCAAAGTATTTTGATTTTACACAATGTATAAACATTCAAAAGATTTGAGTTCACATGAAAATGCTGTTTAAAAAAATTATCAGAAAATGTATATTAAAAGTTTCTTACAATAATTGTTAAGAAATAAGGTGTTTAGGAATTTAATATGTAAAAGGAAAACCAAAATGTGTGTGTTAATTTGCTATATTTGATCTGGTAAAACATTCGATAACATTTTGCTAGGAGCGCAAGACTTACTAAAATTACGCCATTATCCACTATCTATTTTCTATTATTTACAGCAAAAAATATAAGCATAGCAGTACACATTATTTGTTTGAAAAACATTTATAAAGGTAAAGATTCTAATATAAAAAATATAATTAGTTCAAATTGTTGTTTTTATTAGTTTACAAAACTATTTCCTAAAATTAAATAGAAGTAAAAATAAGCAATAATTTTTTACCAATACAAAAGATCGATTTACATTTGGAAAACAGTTCTATTCGTATAGTATCTGACAATAAGTAGAAATAGTTTACCCACAGTCCACCTACACAGATTACTATATCATAGTAATATATTTCCTTTATTATAATTTAAGTTATAGTAAGCAGCCTGTTAATGATTCAACTGTTATATAATCCTTAGACTTTATTTCCCGAGATCAACAAGCTTATTTAAATTACATACTTTTTAGAAAAGGTAGTAAGCACTTATAAATAAGTATAATAACGATGAGCAATAATAAAATTATAAGCAATAACAATAAAATATAAAAAAATTTCAAACAATAAGTTTAGAATAAAATAATTTCGAATAGATGCATGGAAACGGCCAAATGTAAACACAAGCTTTTTGTAAATATTTTTTCTTTCAAAAAAAAAAAAAAAATAAATAAATAAAATAAATAAATAAATTAAAAAAAAATAAAAAATAAATAAATAAATAAAAAAAATAAAAAACCCGTTAATAATGATATAAATAAATTAATTCAAGTAATAAATGCAATAAATTTGAATTTTTTAAAGCAAATTATAAATAAATCAAATTCGAATAGATCTGGACAAAAACAAACATTTAAATACAGATTTGAAAGCATAAATTAAACTTTCTACTGAATAATAGAATAAAAATTATGTATTTCCATTACATTTAATTGTAGAATATTTTTAATATTATCAATCATTTCTACGCAATTACAACTTCAGAATGAAAGGAAAACGGAAAACACTGCTAAAATTCACCAAATTTTAACTTGCGCCAAAATGATTCTATGACAACTATGTTCTGCTGGTCAGGCGATATCAGAGAACATCGAACTCAATTGTAGAGTGTAACTAATTTTTTGATTGGTTGGGTTTTATGACGCAAGGTTTAAAGTGGACGAAAGTTCCAAGTTGTGTACTTTCAACTTTGACGATAGGTCTCTCTGTGATAAAAGAAACAAATCTGAAAACTAAAAATCTGTACTGCAATCTTTCTTCAGTTGCATACTTATATACATCAATGAGGATTTAATACCAATTAAATCTTCTATGCATTTTAAAAAAACGTATAATAAAAATTCTATGCATTGTCACTAAATTTCTCTTGAAAAATTACAAGTCTTGCAGTTCTACAGTTATTACAGAATTTTGATTGTATTAAAAATTTATAGGCAAAAACAAAAAAGCATAAAAGTATTTAATGCCAAAAAAAAAAAAAAATTATTTTTACTATATACATTGTTAAGGAAATTTATATATTTCTACATTACATTTTAGATTTAGGAAGATTTTTAATTTTATTTCAATGAATGAAATTTTGTATCACTAAATCAAGCACTAATTTTAACATTTTTTTTCAAATACCTGTTTTAAAAGAAAGGCATATTAATTGAAATTTACTTAAAACAATATAAATATCTAATTATACATACTACACTCAAATAAAGAACAATTAATAATAAAAATGAATGTTTTTATTTTTCATTTTATGTTCAATATTTTTGTAATATTTGAGTACATTTTAAAGTTTGAAATCAAGAAAATGTAGATTCTTCCTGTTCTAAATTTCATCATTAGTTACATGCATATAAGTTGCCATTCTTTCCTGTGAATAGTACTGTGTTGGAAATGAAATATTTTTTCCTTCAATTACCCAGTAAATTTTTCGTGTAAGTTCAATTTGCAACTTAAGTGTACATTTTTTATTTAAATTTTAATACTTTTTTCTGTACTATATATAAGAGCATTGGTCCTTTTTTTATATATTTTTAATATTAATACTTTTAGCAACTTTAAACTATAAATACAAGTCTTACTGGCAAATCACTTAAATAATTACAATATTAAATTGCAATCATGTAAACAAGATTATATAAAACATGCAAAACATTTCGAGTTATTTCCAAATAAAAAATTAGATTGGAATATACTGTTACAAAAAATTATTTTTGAAATCAATAATTTAATGCAAATCCTTTAATTATTGAATAGTTTATGTAGTATAATAGAGCTTTCATATATTTTGCTTATCATTTACTCACAGAATATTTTTTTTTCGAAAAATTTGAAGGTAAGGTTTAGAATTTATTGTATTTGGTGTAACTTAAATATTTTTAGTTTTCATTTGCATAAATACAATTTAGTATTACTTATTAACTAAATAATGCTGCTGAAACTTTACTAATATAAATATAGTAACAATATATGGTAGATTTTAGGAATTAATATATAAATATTTTAAAGTATTTTATTTTTAAAAAAACAAAAATGCAATTCTCTTTTCATAGAAGCCCCAATCTTATTTGTCAGTTTGATTTTATGCAGATTTCAGTAATAGATTTTAAACTGTTTGTGTTATTTAACTGGAGTCAACTTCTAAGCTCTGGTAATACACCTAACAGCTAAGACAAAGAATATGTTGGAAACAAATTTCAATAGAGAGAGGCCCTTCTTTCCATAAATTTTAACATCCTGAAAAAGTTTTATTGCCAAAATAGTCATTTTGGCATATTACATTGTCGTTAAAAAGTACTTTACATAGTAGTTAAAAATTGATAATGTCAATTGCATATTAAATAAGAAAAGAATGTCTTTAAAGCATCATTATAAATTCAGAATCTTAGCATACATGTAATGCAATGCTGAAGTAAGTTTATCTTTATCTTGGCAACATACTATTGGGTTCTTCAATAATTCAAATTTGGTGGCAATACTATTTTAAAATCACTAAAATATTTGAGGAATTTTTGCTTAAATAAAGATTTACCAATATGCATGCTTTTATTAGGTATGGAATTTCTTTAAAAATAAAGAAAACAAATTGTTTAAAAATATTTTATTTGTTCAAATTTGAAGTTCATTCAGAAAGCTATTACACATACAACAGCATATTTTTTAAAATTTTATAATGAATCCTATTAATATTTTATTTACAATTAATTTTGAAAGCACATATTTTTTATACATCACATTAGCATTTAAGATAAATCAGTACTTAAGAACTTGTTAGTAAAAATCTCTTGAACACAAATAAAAAGTTACAAATAGAATGCTGGACTTTATTGTAAATGTTGTGGTATCCCTACTACCTTTCATCTTCGAAAAGTATTTATTAAACATTGCATTCATAAATGGGAAAAAACAGGAGAAACTCTGAATCACTTATCATAACATATTGGAATGTAGTATAAACAGAAATTTATTTTTAATAATTGCTTGGAGCAAATCTGGTAACATTCTACATTGCATATATACTCATATGACTACACCTTAATGAGTTTGCCATGTTAAATATAAATACTTGAAAATAAACATGAAAATCAGATAACCTTAATGAGAAATATTACTAACACATATTAAAAGAACACAAAAAAATTTATACCAACCAAATTCTTCAAAAATAAAATGTAAATAAGAGTAGTCATTAAGCATATATTTAGAAATCTGTATTAAATGAGTTTACATACATAAATAAATATTGAAGTTCTCACATAAATATGTGCTTAATATTTCAAACAAATAACTTTAGGAAGCTGAATCCTGTGAACTTCATTTTGGATGTATACCTTAAGGTATTTTTATGCAAGACATACTACTACACCATGACAAATATATCCTTTAAGTACGAACTTTTTAGAATAGAATAAATTAATAAAACTTTCCATAAAAGCCCATGTTTATAATAGCTCATTGTTTTTATCATCTGACTTTCTTTATCCAATGCAATATCATGTTGGATTGAAACTTGAAATGCAAATCTTTTCAAGGCTTTTTCTTTGCATGAGTTTGATAATGCTTCTTAAGTGGGAAAAATTGACTAAAGGATTTATCACACTTATCACATTTAAATGGTTTTTCAGTAGCATGAACGTGTGCATGTTTTCGAAGATAATCCTTACAAGAAAATGTTTTAGAACATATATCACATTGGAAAGGTTTATCCTTTATATGGGTTGCATAGTGTTTTCTGAGGCAATACTTTTCCCTGAAGCCTTTATGACAAACATCACATTCAAAAGGCTTCTCCTTTGAATGAGTTAGCAAGTGTTTTTGAAGATATCGATTGGAAATGAAGCTTTTACCACATACTTCACATATAAATGTTTTCTCGGTTATGTGCGTAAAACAATGTACTTCAAGCCCACATCTTACACTGAATTTTTTGTTGCAGATTTCACATGAGAAAGGTTTTTCCTTCGTGTGCGTTAAATAATGACTGTTTAAATGACACTTTTGACGAAAACTTTTCTTACAAACAATACATACATGAGGTTTTTCCATGGTATGGGTAAGATAATGTTTTTTGAGATCTCCTTTCCCTATAAAACTTTTATCACACATATTGCATTTAAATGGTTTATCATCTGAATGAAAAGGCAAATGTTTTTTTAAATGGTGTCTCGAACGAAATTTTTTCCCACAAACTTCACATGTATAAGGTTTGTCAGACATATGTGACATACAATGCTTTACTAGAGCACTTTTTATGTTGAATGTTTTATTACAGATTTCACACACATGAGGTTTAACAATGGGTGGCAGCTGAGGAATGTCATAGTATTGCTGCATATCATATCCAGAAGACATATCATATACCATGTTTATTTGTTCTTGTAAAATTTCACTAGTTTCAGCCATTTTTAAATCGTTTGATCACTATAGTTGTTCTTTTGATTTGTGATTTCTTTTTTCAGTTTTTGTTCAGGAACTAGGTTAACATTCCGTAAAAATTTTGATTGTTATGAAGCTGCTTGCTAATGTCAACCAGAAATTGATAATATTGATTGTATCATTCAGATTGCTGCCAAAAAAAGTTTTCTAAAAGATTTCTAAGAAATCTAAAAATTGTTTATTGACGTCATGGTCCTCCTAGTAACCAACCGATGATTGAACAACTACCGCTCTTTTACGGCCTGTTTACAAGGAATAGTGTTAACATAAGAGATTCAAGACACACATAACTACATGTTGACAGAATATCATTTTTCATGGAATACAATTTAAGAAATCAATACCATGTACTGATTTATAATTGAGTTATATGAAAAGCAAAAATGAAAAAAAATGTGTCTTTTACTTTACATATAAAACCCTCAATATACATGTCTACTTTATCATGTAAATAAGGAAATTTATGCAATCAATTTTTTTAATATTTATTTATTTGTTTCCGGCAGATTATTAAAAAATGATAAACGTAAACAATCACTTCGTAATTTTGTACCATGTTCAAGTGAAGTAGTCAACTCATTCCACTCTATATCCCGTCACACGAATGAAGGGAGGGGAAATATCGGCAACTCTAATGTAATAGGGGCTTAAAGGATTATTTTCATAAAACTGCTACCACTCAGTCAAATATGACGTCTTTCCTCATCATATTTACTGTTCATTTTTGTTTGCAATGTAAAAAAACAATAATAAAACAGAATTGTAAAATAAATATATAGCTTTTTTTTATAATTTGCTTCATATAGTTATTTGATATGTTCATTTTCTTAATCATGTTGTTTAGCATGCTAGATTTTATTTTCAGTGTGAACTGGATTTTGTGGTATTATTAAGGTAGTTCTTGTGTAGTATGTATAATAATAGCATCTTAGTACATAGATCTAGTAGTAGGAGCTATGATCATTATCCATCATTTTTAACATTCTATATAATTTCTTTTTTTTTAAATTTTCTTTAAGTCAGTTTTATTTGTTGAAAGTTTTAATCATTAAATAATGTATAGATCGGAATTTCCTTAAAATAAATCCCGGTCGTAAGAATTATATTATGCATTTAATTGTAAATATAAAGTAAACAAAAGAAAGTTCTTGCCAGTTTCGAATTGCCAGTGAATGAAGTGAGAATTGAGTTTTACAAATTAGTATATTATGTGTTTAAGGCACCGGTCAATCAAGAGTAGGAATATCAATCGTTATAAGAGCAGGTGCACTGTGCACATTCATCAATCTACAATAGCGAAGAGAAATGGACGGGTCGAAGGAGCCAACATTAGTTAATCGAAAATGGGTGTACTGTTAAAACAATAAAGAAAAGCAATTGTTTTTAGCCGATAACGCAAGGCCGCATGGGAAGCCGGAAATACCACACAGAGACTTGGTTGGGAGACTGGTTGCAATCCTCTTTACTCACATGAGCTTGCACCATCAGATTACCATCTGTTCCATTCCCTGGAATTATCTTCGAGAAAAATCCTTCTCCAATGAAGCAGACTTGCGCCAATCACTCACGGACTTCTTTGTGTCCAAATCCCTCAAAGGGATTGATTAATTGGATATTTCATAAAAAAAAAAAACACTTTTATAATATTAAGACTTATTTAGTAAATAAAGAATCTTAATAAAATATTGAAAGCTGTTTTAATAATGATATATTTTCTATGAGACAACTGTAATCGTCACTTTTTTTAGCGATAGGTACAGAAGAAGAGTATCACTTCCCTCCTTTCCTTTATATTTTCCCTAAATTATTATTTCTTTTTTTGTCAGCCAAATTTAATCATGGGATCAT
Source organism: Latrodectus geometricus (assembly GCA_026290005.1). Taxonomy (NCBI): domain Eukaryota; kingdom Metazoa; phylum Arthropoda; class Arachnida; order Araneae; family Theridiidae; genus Latrodectus; species Latrodectus geometricus. The sequence goes on from JAPDSC010129378.1 coordinate 21,932, forward strand.
ATTTACATACTTCAATGTTTATCTTTTAAAGAGGAATAAATATGTATCTTCCTTTTTTGAATTTACATTAAAATTCTTGGCAAACGAAAGCCGAACGAATTCACTGAGACGAAGCGATGACGTATATATGTGATGTCATTGTTCTATTTAAGCAATGAAACAATTTACAACATTTTGAATTATTTTTTATATTTAGCTGAAAGGGCACTATCAGTTCTCTGAAATTATGATTGTTTATCAAAATATGTGATTTTTAGTGTGTATATTTTTTATGCTGAAACTTAAAATGTGTAATTTTGTTACATTTCATTTAAAATTTTGATAATTTTTTAGAGAATATTGAAAACTATCCTTATCCAGCAAAACTAGTGTATATTTCATAAAAATTTAAATCCATTAAATTACATCTTTGCTTTGAATATAATGTATTTTAAAAATTAATATAATGTTTATAAGTCTTTAATTAAAATGCAAGCAAACTATTAACACAATTAAAAAAGTTGAATTAAAATATTTTTCACAAAAATTATTTCCTGAAAAACCAGAAATATAATAATGTATTCCTTAATTTTTAAAAATCTAAATTAATTCTGCAAAAACAATTTTTCATAAAATTTCTTTATACATGTTAACGTGTTCCTCAACAAAATGTAAAAAGATAACACATTCCAAGGAATTTTGTAAAATAATTGATACAAATTTATAGCAGGCTTTAAAGGAAATCTATATAATTAAAAAATATTATTAAAATGTAAATTAAAAATAAGTGAAAAGCAGTATTCATTCCTGACACTTTATCAGAATATATTTTGGAATTTTTCTCCATAAAAATGCATTATAAAAGGATATTATTTGGAAATAATTAAAAAAAAAAAAAAATTATGAAATAAGAAAATAACATGTATACACTTTTATGTAACAAACGAATTATTTTATTTATTTGACTATAAGAGATTGAGAATATACTGAAGCGAAATATACATATCGTTAACTTTTAATTATGTATCCAAAAATAAATGATAATTTCACATACAGACATCAATAAATGCTTTCTTAAATCCTCAATAGAAATGTTTACATTATTGTATAATTATATTTAAACTTGATTTTGCTCAAAAATATAAACATTTTGATTACTTGCAAAAATTTTTTAAATTTTAAAATGAGGATTTAAATTATATTATTACAAAAATGCTTATTAAGATATAAATTAAAATTGAATGCTATAATTAGCTTTACAGATCAAAATGCACAAAAAAATTTTATCACACAAATTTTTCATATTGTGTGATAATTTTTCTGCAATATGTGGTAATTATAGTGTTTGCTAAATATTAAATTAAATGTAAACATTGAATCAAACCTTTAATGAATGAGGATAAGTATTCTAACCTTTTACATTTTTTACTTACAAATAAACGGAAATTTATTAAAGTAGATTCACGCGTATATTTTATTCCATATCATATAAGAAATAATAAAAAATTTACTTTTTATTTTAAATTTACAAAAATCTGATACTTTAAATACTTGCATGTATATTGACACTTTTTATTGCATTAAATTTGTGCAATTTATTTCTACTAACCATTGTTTTTAAGCAGTTAATGTCATAATAAAAATTAAGCCAGGGTCAAGTTGCTATGTGTGCATGTGCATTCAAATGCAAACAAACTATTCTCTTCCAGTTTTGACACTACATCAATAGAAACATTAACTTTTACAAAGATTTAACATGCGAAAATCCCCTTTCATTGCAACTGTTTTCAGTTGAGGCGAATATCCAAATTAGTATCTTCAAAAATCTTTTTTTTTTCCAACATGCTTTCTTGATCACAAAAAACTTCTTTGCAAGCAGCTCAAGGTAAAACTATACTTTATATATAGGCTGTCCTTTAGTGCACTTGGCATTATTTCTGATCGCGCCTAATACAGTGCTAACAGGTATGGTTGAACCTTAAAAAATAATGCAACATCCGTTGGATTTTCAAAATTCTAAAAACGTTAAACCAATTAGAGGGTCGACTGGATCTAAACCAATCAGAACACGATTAGTTTTTGCCCAACTTGGTGAGAATCAAAAGGGCACCCGAAAGTATAGTTTAATCACAGCTCAATTGTGTGATCCAAATTACAGAATCTATTGAATCCTAGAGGATTGAATTAAAGAGTGTCCACAGGATTATGCAATTCTACAATACTTGAACCAATACAATTTTGATATAAATATTTATTTTAAAATCAGCAAATATTTATGCAGATTTTTCACTTCAATTATACATAGTTTGGAATTCAGACAAAAACATGAAATGTAGATATTAAAATAATTATTTTATTTGTTCTAATTCGAAGTTCATTCAATACACATGAATGAGTATATATTTTTTTAAAAATTTTTTTATAATAAGTATTAAATTATTCACATAGTTTTGAAAGAAAAAAACTCTGATATTGCATCCTTACTAGGGATAAAACTGAAATTAACAAATTAGATTCTGTAGTATAAGGCTATGGTAAAGCTCCTGACTCGTTTACAGCTTATTGTCTCCTTAGATAAAAGGCTTCATGCATATTTTATAAAGGAGGAAACCTGGAAAATTTCCAATCACTCACTTAAATATAGACAAGCATATGGAGTACAAAAATGCATAATCCATTGTATGTCTAACATTTAGTCAACCTTGGAACTTTCAACTCTCATAAATTGTGCACCATGTCAAAGTGAGTACATTATTTTAGATATAAATATCAACTAACAGAATACAAAGATAAAATTTTAACTGTATAATATAATTACAAGGTGGGAAAAAAACACTAATCGAAAAATTTACACTTGCCACATTTTTAAAAACTGAAATCTCAACAAGCATTCATTTAGGTTTGTTTGTTTCTTATTTAATGATAATTTTTAGCACGTAGGAGCTCACATAAGATTGGGATCTATATTTTTTAAAGATGATTATAAACCACGACACAAATATCCTTGTACAAGAGGAGAGTCAAACACGAAAAACTGTTGAAACAAAAAACAAAACATTAATCATCCGGCTGAGAGTTGGACAATTATTTAGAAATTAGATAGAAGATGTATAACCTTATATACACATATACAGATGAGGATTTAAAAATTATCACTCAAACACACACACACACATATATATACATATACATGATTGATATTTTAAGTAAAAAGCTTTAAAGAGTTCAAGCCTGTGATCCATAGTGTGCATACCAAACAATTCTTCATACAAAATGAAGAATTTTAGTGTTACAAAATTGTAAGATCATTGTAGTTTTTGTAATTTTTATTGTAAATAATATCAATTTTTTTAAAATTTAGTTAATATAAAAATTATATATATATATGGATGTTATTTTAAAAATATTTTATAATTAATTTTTTTTCACACAATTATAAGGCCGCAACTTAAAATATTATTTAAAAAAAAAATTATAATTTCAAAATAACAATTTTTTTTTACATATTTTTTTTATTGAATTAGTCAGGTTTGAGAGTAAATTTTTGAAAACTTTATCCCATTTGCCCATGATAGCTATTTTCAATTCATGCACAGAATCATATTACTTACATACAGTTGATGAGCCAAATGACCCCCAAGTTTTCATGGAATTCAAGTTTTTACTATAGTCTTTCCCTCTAAAATCAATTGTTAGTTGACTTTAACACATGGCGTTATACCACGTTGCTGAAATTTACAATTTGACCCTCTTAAAATTCAAATGAAATAAATTGTATTTTAAGCATTAGGAATATCAGTTTTAGATCACATAAGGATCATGCTTATTATTCAAATTTTTTATAGAAGTTTTATAAATTAAAATTTTTTTAACTTCTAGCTCTTCCACACAACATTGTGAATCTCTCATTTAAACATACTCAAGTTTCCTTTAAATATTGTTTACATATTTTTGTAGCAGAAAGTTAGTTAATAAATTTTGAAAGAAAATTTGTAATGATTTTGAAAACTCAAAGAGTTTTGAATATTAAATACAAAGACAAGTGGCCTTATATTTTTGTAAAAGACTTTAAATATGTTTTTGTTTTCAAAAATTAACTCAATTTTTTATTTAATGATTTAAATAAATGAAACAACTTATTTTAAGAAACTATAATATTTCAATTGACTTAGTCTTTTATAATTAATCATTTTAGGTTATGTGCAACTAAAATGAATGATATTTTAGGAGATCTATATAATTTTGAAATGCAATGTATATCAAAGCATTTTCAGAATGTTCTACATGTGTATATATTAAATGTCTACTCTACATGTGTATATGTAAAGAATAACAAAACTTTTTCCATAAGACCTTATTTATAATAGCTCATTCTTTAAGTATACAAATTTCTTTCCCAGCAGGACAAAAACTAAATAAAATTCTGCAGTGCAAACATCATACTATTTCAAGTTTTCTCTTTTGTATGAGTTTGACAATGCTTCTTAAGTGGGAAAAACTGACTAAAGCATTTATCACACTTCTCACATTTAAAAGGCTTTTCTGTGGCATGAACATGTGAATGTTTTTGAAGATAATCTTTACAAGTAAACATTTTAGAACAAATATCACATTGGAAAGACTTGTTGTTTATATGAGTTGAGTAATGTTTTCTAAGACAATACTTTTCCCTGAAACTTTTATGACAAATATCACATTCAAAAGGTTTCTCCTTAGAATGAGTCAGTAGATGTCTCTGAAGATATCGATTAGAAATAAAACATTTCCCGCAAATCTCACATTCAAATGTTTTTTCTGTTATGTGTGTAAAACAATGCACTTTCAGTGCACACTTTACACTGAATTTTTTATTGCAAATTTCACAGGCATAAGGTTTTTCTTTTGTATGTGTTAAATAATGACTATTTAAATGACTTTTTTGTCGGAAGCTTTTCTTACAAACTATACATATATGAGGTTTTTCCATGGTATGGGTGAGATTGTGTTTTTTAAGATCACCACTTCTTATAAAACCTCTATCGCATATTGTGCATTTAAATGGTTTTTCATTTGTGTGAATTGGAAAATGTTTCTTAAGATCATGTTTTGAACGAAATTGTTTCTTACAAACCTCACATGCATAAGGTTTGTCTGTTGTATGTGAAATGCAATGCTTTATGAGTGCACTTTTTACACTGAATTTTTTATTACATACTTCACATACATGAGGTTTATCAATCGTTGGTAGTTGAGGGTTGTCATAATATTGTTGCATATCATATACCATGTTTATTTGTTCTTGTAAAACTTCCTCAGCTTCAGCCATTATTAGCAAACAAATATAATTATAGCTATTTCAAAATGTATACTTGTTTGCCACTATAGAAGAGCTAAATTTCATCTATTAAATTTCATTTACATGAGCACATACTGCAGAAAATATCAATTCCAATGTAAAGTGATTTGAAGTAAAAAATTAATTGAAGATTTTTATTTTTATAAAATGTTAATTTCGATACACAAATCATAATAAAGTTTACACTTAGATCTCCTTTTCATAGTATGCTAACAGATCAATACATTTTTATTTTCAAACATTTACATGATTATTATATACATGCATTACTTTATTTTATACTGAGTTTCAATGATGAAATTTTAATGAGTACATTAGTTTATAACGAACTCATGGTATGTTGAATTTTAGTTTCTTTAATAAGGGTGAAATTTTAAACGCATCTACTTCAGGCAAAGATTGCGGATATCACCCCACACATTGACTACATTTACGACTGAATCGCATTGGTTTTAAATTTAAGTAAATCATTTAAGTTTTTTTATTTAGTCACGGTTACTACCTTAACCTTCTTTTATAATTACATTTGGAAGATTTTATTGACATTATTTGCTTAGTATGTTTTCCGGCTGCCAATTTCTGGCAGCTAATAAGTCATCGATCACCTTGCAATATATAAACCTCAGTCAAGAACGATTGACATGAACGTGAAAATAAATAAATATTGATAATATTGATGGAATCAATACACCAAAATACTTTCTTTCATTATTGATTAATTAGTCTGTTGCCAAATATTATTTTCTAAATCATCTAAATTCCTGGTTCTCTTGGTATAGTGATAAATCACAAAAAGAGAGACTGAGGTCCTCGTATAAAAAATGTGAGTTATTGCTTCATGCGAGGAAGGATACAGAGTTTGAATATGGAAGGTAAAACAAGCTGGAAGAATCACTGTTTCCGTATATTTCTTTGCAAATGATGCAATAAAAATTTTGTGATTTTGTCATTTGTTTGATGAAAAATTTGATTTATTTCTTTTATCGATCGAAAGAAGTGATTTCTTGGTAGGCGTATCGATACACAAACCGTCAATTTAAGGGAAATAAATTAAGTTTTTACAGGTAAAGGTTAATTCATTACATTTAATGGATTGTTAAGTTATTTCATTTAAAAACATTTGAAGTCTTAAAAATCCTTAAAATTGCATGCTAAATGCTTACAAAAGTCTAATCTTTAATATTACTTCACTAGACTATTACTAATGTAAAAAAATATGTGCATTAACTGAAGAAAAGTATGAATCTTAAAAATGCCTATACATTGAAAGTATTGAACACTGTTATTTCTTCCATATAACTCAAATATTGTAAAGAAATTGAGTATATTATTTATCTCCACTTATTAAATTTAAATGACTTGAAAGATTAGAAATTTTATAAAGAAATATCCAAAATTTTATATTTTAAATAAATTAATGCTTATTTGTAAAAAAGATGTATTTTAAAGCTTCTTTTCTTGTGTTTCTTCCTTGCCCAAGACCCAAATTAAGATAATAAGTTCTCAAAGTAAAACAACAAATTTTGTTTGCTATTATTTTTTTTATCATAGTTTGAAAGTTATATTTTAAATTGTGTTCACCACAATGATAAATCGTAACTTAAGGAAATTTAAAATTTTATGAGTGTAATGCTATTAATAAGTATTTACATTTTTATTCACGTTAGAAAAGAAGTAAACCTTAAACTCTTTAATAGCCTTTTTTTCTATTTCTGTATATATACATGCATTTTATTACAGATTAAAAATATTAATCTTTCCAATTTTTCTATATTGAACTTAATTTGTTTCTGTTAAACATCTCCTTTAAAACTTATTTTTCTATGTATATTTATATTGTTTACCGTTTATTTCTAACAAAATCAGTTTGCTTGAATGAGTAACTGGTATAAAAGAGAAAGCACAAATCTCAGAGTTAGCTTTATAATTAAATTTATATTTAGACACTGTTACAAAAACAAACAAATACTGAAACTAAAACATTCAAACTATAAAAAAGTAATACAAAATAATTATCTCTAGGACACAATTCCTTTCTCTTCATAATGTAGCTTCACCCTTTGGTAGTTTAGAGGAAGAGAGCAAAGTATCCCAAATGTGAATTTTTCTAGAATAAAATCTTAATTTTACATATTGTCATTAATTTACGTTTGAAAATCATCAAGAATTGGTACTAAAAAATTGTCCAAAGTTAGGAGGATTTTCTAACTGTAAAAAATTTTAATTATGGATTCCAGTCTTATAATACTGATTGTTTATTTAATTTCTGTGCATAAATTTTAAAGCTTAGTTTGCATTAAGTTATACTTAATTATAACTTAATGCAAACTAAATTGTTATTAAATTATACTTGTTCATAAGATGTTAAAGTGATTTTAAATGAGCAAATCTGATATTCATTTATTTCATAGTGCAAATAAACACAAAAAAAAAAAAAAAAACTATAAAGCAAAGATATTTTTACTTTTAACAAAGACTTTTTAGCTTGATTTATTTTAGATTCTTTTTTGACTAAAATATCATAGAGTAAATAATTTTTAAATTGTGGTCAATAACTTATTGGCAAATAGTTAAGAATAAAATCCTAATAATTATATGAAAAAATTCATAAAAGTAAATTATGATATAAATTGTATTTATGCAGAAAATAATTCTTCATATCAGTTTTCATCTCGATAAAAGAAATCTAATATATGGTCATGATAGTGTTTACTTTATGTATCAGTAATTATCATTAAAATAATTTTTATATATATTGGAGGACAATTTAATTTTTAACGGGATTTTTAATTTTTTATTGGAAATTATCATCAGTATTTTGTAAATAAATAAAAAAATTTAATTCTTAATTGCACTAATATTGAAATCCATATTAATTCAAAAGCTAAATAAAATTTAACATATTATTTAGTTTGTCTTTCTTCCACGGTGATAGGTGAGCAGACGACATTTTGACTTTCTTTGCTGTTTAAGGGTGTGAAGAGTCCATGGAAGTGGCTCGCTGAGAACTTACTCCTGTTTACATCCATCTCAGTCGACGAATTCCTCAAACTGTAGCTTACTCCGACAGAATGTATTAGTGGGATGTTAAAACGATTTACATTTGGATTTTACAAATATCAAAAACAAAAAAATTCGATATTTTATTCAGCACATAAAACATTTCAGTAATTTATCATAGAAACTCAAAGAATTAAAAATATTTTAATATTATACTTGTCTGCAAATTCTTTGAAAAAAATATAAATTTAAATATAATTGTGAAGAATTTTACTAAGTGTAAAAAAGTTAAGAATGATGGTCGAAATTATTCATTTTCTATTTATTACTACTTACAAAAAAATTTAAGTGCTATTATATTTAAATTCGAATACACAAGAGTATATAAAAAATACAATCTATACGAAGTAATAACGATCCGACGACTCGAAACACTTGAGTTTTTGTTTACAGTCTTTTGGGGTTGTTGGAGTGCTTAGCGAAGAAACGCCAACATTCAAAGCACTAGCGCCAACAGTTATCTCGCCAAACTAAATTATGTCATTCAGCGGAGTAATCGGTTACAATAAACTGACGTTAGGTCATAAAATTGATATCACGTCATTTAAACACATTCCGACTCGGTGAGCCAGTTTGGCACATTTTATCGTCAGTATAGGCAATGTTTAAAGCCTACATTTGTAATTTCTCTACACCAACAACTAAGTATATATGAACAATGTAGTATTAATTTTAGAGATGTTAATAATTTCCAATACCTTAAAATATACTTCAAGTTCAAGTATTTATACATTTAACTCCAGTTCTTTTAGATCATATAGCCCTTGTTTCATTTTATTGTTTTAAAGTCTTGCATTAGAAGAGTCACAGAAACTAGAAGTACTATAAATAGAATAAGGGATAATATAAATTTTTATTTAGTTATTTCAATTTTACAACACGAATTTTATTATCAGCACCTGGATAAGTTTGTACTATAAAAATATATTTTTGCAATTATCCAATATTCAATTGGAAGATTATCTTTTTTTACTAATACTATAGTGTTTGGTTAAACATTTATTTTTTTTTTTATCAAATTGCCATTTGGTGCGTGCTTGCAAATTGTTCAAATAATCTCGTTTTCCGGATTTCCATACATCTTGCACAATTTTAGTGGTTCTCCTATATTTATCAAGTCTATTATTTTCTATAGAACTTAAATCGGGTTTGACGATGCTACATATAGCTCGTCCAATTAAAAACATGTTCAGGTGTAAAAATATCAAAATTATTATCTTCTGATGAAAAGGGAATGAGAGGTCTGGAATTTAGCATTCCCTCTATATTTGAACAGTTATTGTGTTGTATTGAACAGTTATTTGAACAGGGATTCTTCTAAAGTCAAAGTTAAGTTACCAATGAAACGTTTCAAATGAAATTTGAACGATTTAACATCTGTCTCCCAAATTCCACCGAAATTCGGTGATTTGGGAAAAATGAATTTCCATTCGAATTCTTCAGTAGAGAGAAATTTAGAATTTTCCTCACTTGATTGCATTAGAAAATTGTGCAATTTTTTCAATTATTTTGATGCCTTTACAAAATTTGAAGCATTATCAGAAAAGATTATAGCACATTTACCACGACGCGAGAAAAAACGTTTCAAAGTAGCAATGAAAGCATCTGACGATAAATCTGTTACTAACTCTAAGTGTATCACTTTAGTAGCGAGACACACAAAAAGAGCTATATAAATTTTGTTTAAGATACCCTTACGCTGTGGTTTTTAAATTTAATCAAAAAGGGGGCCACAATAATCCACTTCTGTGTGGTAAAATGGAAATGTTTCTACTACTCGTTCCTTGGGCAAGTTGCCCATAATTTGATTAGCTAAATTTGGCTTGTTCTTTTAACAAGTAACACTTTTGTGTACTATTTGTCTGCATTGATTTCTACCGCTAATTGGCCAAAATTTCTGCCTTACAAGATACAGTAAAGAATTAGGTCCAACATGCAAAACTTTTTTTTATGAAAATATTCCAATATCAAGGTAGTAAACTTATGACCTTTAGCTAAAATTATAGGATGCTTAGCACTTTTGTTTAGTTTGGAATTAACCAGTCTACCTCCGACACGTAAAATTTGATTTTCATCCAAAAAAGGATTGAGGAATTTTAATTTACTTTGATCCTCTAGATATGTTTTTACCCTGTTTCAAAGCTGTTATCTCTGCTCCAAACTCTTGAGCTTGAGCATCCCTCACTAAAACATCACCTGCATAATTAAGTTCAGCACAGCTAATAAATTGACCAAATTTTACCTTTATCTTCAACTTTCGAATGAACCTGAAAATAAAACTTAGAATTCGGATAAGTTTCATATAATTATTTGAAAATTTATAGAAATTGTCAAAAATTCATTACGGGCAATTGATTGAGCATAGCGTTTCACAATTGGTTTAAGTTCTTTAGTATACGCCGGATCAGCAGACGCACTGTGAAATTTTGTATCACAATGTAAAAACTCAGGACCTAGCCTCCAAAGTTTATTCTCGATAAGTTCGTCCACGGAAAGTCCTCTAAACAAGGGATCTGCTGGGTTGTCATTTGATTTAACATGATGCGATTTGAATTTGCTAGTTAAATCCGTTATTTGGACAACTCTGTTGACTACAAAGCATTTCAAATGGTGAGGTGATGATCGTGTCCATGAAAGAACAATAGTTGAATCTGTATAAAGATGCACTGCGTCAACATCAAGTTTCATTGCCTCAAGAGTTTTATTTACAAGTTTTGAGAGAAGCACAGCTCCTAACAGCTCTAAACGTGGGAGTGTTACTCGTTTAACTGGTGCTATTCTAGATTTACTGCATAACAAATGCACACTAACATTATTGAAGCAATCTTTGCTGCAAACATAAATACAAGCTCCATAAATACAAGCTCCTTCTTCAGAAGAATCTGAAAATCCGTGAATTTCCACAAGCGTAGTTTCCTTTGGAATGACACAGCGGGGAATTTTCAGCAGATGAATTTCTTGTATACTACGAATAAAATTTTGAAATTCTAATCTTTTTTTCGTTAGAACTTCCGTACTTTAAAGTAAACCTAGCAACCATATTTTTGAATTAAAATTGTAGCCTTCACTGTAAGAGAACCGACTAGCCCCAAAGGGTCATATAATTTAGCAATATCGTCCTTTTTGTTAAAATGGTCGGGCAATCATTATTCGGAGTAAAGTGAAAGCTATCCTGTTTAGTATTCCAAGACATTCCTAATGTCTTCACGGAAGGACTTTCATTATTTCCAAAGACATATTCTTGATCATCTGCTGATACTTGTGAAAGTAGTTTATGATTATTAGAGCTTCATTTATACAAACGCATTCCGCCTGCTTTGAGCATGAATATTAATTGGTGCTGAATTTTTAAAGCCATTTCTTCGTTTGGTGCACCACTGAGCACATCATCGACATAAAAATAATTTTTCACTCTCGGTGATGCTAACGGAAAGTTTTCCCTTTCATCTTCAGCTAATTGAAAAAGTGTTCGAGTAGCCAAAAATGAAGCACAAGTTGTTCCGTACGTAACAGTAGTCAAACGATAAGTTTTCAAACCAGCATCGGCACAATCTTTCCAAACAATTCGAAGTAAATCTTGCTGTGAATGGTGGACCTTTATTTGTCTATACATCTTCTGCTCATCGGCGGTGAAAGCAAACAAATATTTACGAAATCGTAAAAGAGTTGACCAAAGTTCATCTCGAACAATTCCACCCTTCATTAATATATCATTCAATGATATATAGTTAGAAGTTTTTGTTGAAGCATTAAACACAACTCTAAGTTTGCTCGTACTTTTGTCTGGTCTTAGTTCAGCTTGGTGAGGAATATAATAATGAGGATTTGGAAGAATACTTTCGTTACATTCTTTCATATGTCCAAGATTCTCGTATTCTTTGAGAAAATGATGATAAATTTCCTTAACAATTGGATTCTTATCAAGGCGAATTAGAGTATTATTGAGCCTTCTAATGGCCACATCTTTGGATAGACCAAGGATGAATTACATTCCACTTTGTTGTTTTAAGGGCATTTCAACTATAACGAACATCAACGTCTCTAGATTGTGTGTTCTTAAAATATTCCATGCAATATTTAAATTCATCACTCATAGGAAACTTTTCTGTCAAAGCTTCAACTTCCCAGAATGACCTTAAAGTTTTGTCTAGATTACTCTCTTCTATGATTAAATGACAATAGGTTTTGTTCATAGAAATACTTGGCACACTACTAGTGAATAAATATCCAAAATATGTATTTTGCAGCAAAATATGTTTATTGTAATTTGACTAGGTTTCAAAATTTCGAAGAAAGTTTTAGCTCCAAGCAAAATAGCAACTTTCGATGGTTCAAAAAATAGAGAGTCTGCAAGTTCGATACCCGTATGCAGTTCTAAATTGCGAATGTTTAATTGATGTGAAGGCGTCAAATTATTAATTTTAGGAACTACTAAAAACTCGATATCTGTCACGAATTCATTATCTTTACTAGAAATTACTGTGTTTACTAAATATCTAATTGCTATTAATCCTCCAAATGGAAAATTAATCTTATTTCTTTTTAATCCCAAGTATGTTGGGCAATCATTAGTAATAAACGTAGCTTGGGACGCACTATCCAATATAGCTCTACACCACGTAAATTTTCGGTGAGTATCTTTCACATAAATAAAAGCATTATTAAGGAGAACATGCGTTGTTTTGTATGCGAAATAAAATTCTGAATCGTTTCCTTTTTCTTCGCCACACCAGTTGAAAAGTCATTTTCGAGAGGCGCCTGGTGGAGGGAAAAAAAGATAGGTAGATTGGAAACTTTCAGAGCTGCTTACCTTTGATGTTTGAGGAATTTATCTTGAGAAAAGTTTCATATCCGATCTATGCAAAAGAGGATGATGTTTTAGGTGGCATTCAATACATCTAGATTTAGACAAGCATTCGTTTAATTTATGTGATGAACTCAAACAGTTCAAAGACAGATTTTTAGATTTACAAAAATTAAACATTTCATATACTTTCATTTTCAAAAATAATTCAAAAATATATGAGGAAAATGATTTGAATAACAAAGAATGCAATATTGTGAAGAAAATTTAATCAAAAAAGTTTTAGGTTTGTAAGATGGAGATGCGCTTTTTCCGTTAATATTAATGGTGTTTGAAAATTCGGGTCTCGAATCAAAACAAGCAGCTTTTAAGTTTTCTAATATTTGATATCGTTTTTCTAAAAAATTGATGAAAGTAGGCACTTCATGAGGATCAACAGTTAATTGAAATTGTCTATGAGTTTCTTCATCTAGTTTAGCACAAATTAAATTTATCAACAAAATGTCAACAAATTTATTGCGTTCAAATTCAAATGCTTTCAAAGATCGAATGTTTTTCTGCAAATTGTCGATGCATGCGAAGTTCTAAAGGATTTTCTTCAGTTAATGGTTTCTAATTAATTATATTTTGCACATGGCTTTCAACGATGAGTTTGATATTCTCGTAACGAAGCGTGACAGCTTTAAACAACGACTTATAATTGTCATTTGGTGACTGAACCTGTTTTGCAGCACCTTTAAGACAAGCATTTAAATAGTAAAACTTCTGAGAGTCTGATAAAGTTGGATTATTTTTTATTAGATTTTGAAACTGTTGTTCAAAAGAGCTCCAGTTATTAAATTGACCATCAAATTGTGGTTAAGGAATTTCAGATAAGCGAACACTTTTCTCACCAATAGAACTTCTGTTTTCAATTTCAATAGGTTTGTAAAGAAAAAATTTTAGACTGACCTGAAATTCTTGAACATCTTCATCCATTTTATCCAGTATTTTTCATCGTTCTTTTCGATTTCAAAATATTCATTTTTGACGAATTCAAATTTCGTTTTTATATCCTCCAATGAATTTAGAACTGCTCGAAGTGCAGTTTCTTCTAAATTTTACAGTGGTTACGACGAAAGTTTAGTTAATTGGGATAGAATACTGCCGCGTTTTCGATTTAGTAACTTGATTGATGTCATAATTTCTATTTGTTTCTAACTTTTTAACACTACATTATTTGGTCCGTCTTATCGACGGACCAAAAAATGTAGTGTAAAAAAGTGAAGAATAATTAGTCGAAATTATTCATTTTCTATTTATTACTACTTACAAAAAATTATAAGAGCTATTATATTGAAATTCGAATACACAAGAGTATATCAAAAATACAATCTATACGAAGTAATAACGATACGCGACTCCAAGCTTCAGTTTTTGTTTATAGCCTTTTGGGGTTGTTGGAGAGCTTGAAGAAAGGAAGAAATGCCAAAATTCAAAGCACTGGCACCAACACTAAGCTTGTGAGATATATGATATTTAGTTCTAAATTACATTTGCATATATGATTATTGCATTAAATTTTATGTTTGCTGATTTTGTTATATTATTTGTACACAAATCTAAGGGTCATTTGAGTATATATATTTTTTATTTTTGAAAAGGAAGATGGCGCCTTAAGCTTTCAATATTTATTCCAGCATTTTAAGAAACCAATTTCAGGAAGCTATTTATTATTTTAAGTATTGTGTGTTTTAAACATTTGTGTAGTGTGCATTGGTAATTAGGTACTTTCACTTCGAGAAGAAGACTACTGGAAGCGGAAAACGTGGCGGTTTTTTATATGTTTTCTATACGTTTCAGCGGACATTTTGAGATTCATAAAAATTGGATAATAAATAAAAAATGTTTTTTTCCACAAGTTTATATTCATTTACACAACAGCTACACTAACATATTGCAGCCCTCACCATCTTGAAAAACAGGCATGGCTCACTTTTTTGAGGAAGCACTCCACCTTGCAGTGAAGAAAGGACCCAACGGATCTGACAAAGATGCAAGAGTCCAGCGAACGAGGAACCCTGCAACATTTGTAGCAATCTTCGATTTCGGCCAGCTTGGGACATCTAGCTCTACAGATAGTGAAAATCAATAAACATAACGCTGACCACAGGAGCCTGGACGTTCATGATAGCTGGGACTGGCATCTCATGAACTTTAGTCTAGTGTCTGTGCCGGAAAAAGTGTTCTCCAGAGATTTTCTAAAAAGCTAGCTTCTTCTGAAAGCTTGCACTCACAAAGTGGCCGACCGCAATCGTGGTTTCTTAGACGGCTAACGCATTATACTAGTGTCTAACTTATCATCGAGTGCAGTGTTCAACTCCAATTTACAAGAACTTTTGTTAAAGTGGAAAGGGTTATAGCTGTTCGTTAGTGCCGACATGGTCCACGAGTACGTGCCATCCGTGTCAGTGCGAACTTTGCATCAACATGGCTAGTAATTACAAATTGCGTGACCCCCATGCTTAAGTTATTTGATAAGCTGGTGAAACGACTTTTTGGATATCCAGGAAGACGATAGATCCAGCAAAACCATGTTAAAGACAATCGTCAATGGGCGAACTGCAGCTCACCCTGTAGCTGCAGTAGAGTTGCCAGTCATTCAGGTAGAGGTTCTCTAGGTTTCTTTCTAATTGCACTTGAATACGACCCACTTTACCTCAAAGTCTCCCTAGTGGGTGATATACCCCAGTCCACACAAGTAATGGTGACGCTCTCTGCGAGGGTCTTATCACGCGTTCGTGCCTTGTGTTATGTTTATCCTTAAATAAATGGGAAGTTAGGCATAACGCAGCGAACATTTTAAGCCTTACACTCGCTTCGCGAGTAGGCAGTCCACCCCTGCGGCGTCCAAGTTCAAGTCTATATTCATGTGTAATTCTAATTTCTTTTCATTTCAGTATGGAAACGGTTAATACTAATCAATCAGGATTACGGTGTACATTTAACAAGATGAATCGTAACTTATGCTTATTTTTAATTTCCCTCTAGGAATTAAATAGACAATTTAATCTGCTAGATTCCGATGACCTCATATGCAAGCCTCCAATTCATTTGTTTTAAAAGAGGGTATGAAATTAACAAATATTTTTCTTTCCCTATCCTCTCAATGTCGTTAACAGCAGTATAATTTTATTCTCCATTATTGTATATTCACGCAATAAAAATAATATGAAAATACATATTGATCATTAATCCCTTACATACAAGATGTTTCTGATCACTAGAATTTATCGATTTAAAATGCCTTATAGGAAATACTTATTATTATAAAAGAAATAAAGCATGGAAATAATACAAAATCGATTTCTTTTCAATTTTTAGTCAATTTTTGCACACGAAGGCTATTTCTAGAGCTTAAAATATATTTTGGACTACTTTAAAACATTCACACACCGAAATTATTCGATGGATGTGCATGCAGACAACAGAAAATATCATCCATTTCTTATGGGTTACAATTGCTAATTTAGAAGTTGGGACTCTTTACTATAAATAGCGCAATTTTAATTTTAGGGAGATTATTTTGGCTCAAATGTCCTTCGAATCTTGTCTTCTGAAAGGCTATTTCAATAGACAGTGGACACGTACTGTAAAGCAGGGAATTTGAAAGATGATTATTATAGTGAATGATCTGTGTTCCATTTTATATAGTTACCTGTGGCCAGAAATTCTCCCAGATAATTGGTCATATTGATATGTCACAAACACAGTGAACATTTTCATTTGCGACAAGGACCACATTAATGTACAATCCAGAAATCTCTCAAGAGCCAAAGAGTCAGAGAAAATGCGTGTCGTATACTCAAGAAGTGAAGCATGTTCAATATTTGATCTCGCCGATGAAAATAGTGCTGATAGTTGTAACGGAAAACTATGGGACAATTGACTCCTTTTATAGATATACAGATCGATGAAATTAGACATTTGGAATATAAAGTATACCACGTTTTCTGATCAAATGATGTTTCGTTAGTATTTCAAAATAGTTTCAAATATAATTTGGTTATTGGAGTAGGTTTCCAGAGGCCCATGTTTTCAGCCTAAAGCTCCTAAATACAACCAACCAACTCGTAATTCTGCAGCACGGTCACTTGACGAGGTCGACGCCTCAATTAAAATCTTCCTTTTCTCTGCCTTGTTATAGTTAAAAAGGGACAATAGATCCTATGGAGCTTTTAATATGCATACGCCTTCTCAACACGATGGGCTTTGATTAAGCCAAGTATCGAACCAAATATTTACCAATCAAGAGAATGATGTCTTTCCGTACCAGATTACCGTAATCTAGAAAGGGGGGAAAAAACTATAGTTAAGTCAAAATATTCATTGCAAACTAATTTTTGAAAAAAGAAAGCAAAAATTTATAAGATTGGGCGTTTATTGCACATCTTATAATAAAAAATAAATTTTTTTATCTTCCAAAAATGAATTTTCATTTAAGCATTTTGCCTTACGAAGACCTACGAAGTATTTATGTTACATTACGCAATATAAAATACTACAATAGATGTATCAAACATTTATAAAAGGTTATTTAAAAATGCTAACACAAAGAGTATCTTTTAATATAGTTAATTTTTGGAATTGTTTTTTTTTTTCTCTTTTTTTTTCAATCGGTCTACATGCAGATTGCGTTTTACGAGTGGTAAATTATCAGTTGCAGATCGTCAAAACTGAAACCAGAACAACATTTACAAAGCGAACAGAATTATGGGAAGAATATTCGAATGAAATCGTTTGAAGAATAATTTCGAATAAAATTTGAAATAAAAAAGGGGGAAATGGACACGTGATCAATTAACTGTGTAAAAGAAAATTGCATTGAAAACATTTTATGAAAAATTGCGTTGAAAAATTTCTAGAAAACATATATTTTAAAACATCATTACAACTTGTTAGTTAGGAGCTAATTGTTCCAATTTTCTTTTCGAATGACAAAATTGGTAACTGATATTTAAAAATCAAAACAGGTTTCTGAGTAGTAATACCACCTTCTCATTCTTATTTTATTTATTTATTGATTAAAGTACGTAAACTTTTGAAAGGTGAAGAAATTAATTTTTGCTTTTGATTCTAAATCTGTGGGCAAACCATGGCCAACCTTCCCATTTTTTATTTAAATTTTATTAACTTTTTGTTTATTTATGGAAGTAAGTGAAGTTTCAAAGTAATTAACCCCAAGTTAAATTTCCAAATACCCATAAACTTAATAACGATTTTTTTTTAAAATCTTAACTGTTATAAATATATCGACAAATATAAATAAGTAAAATAATATACAAATTCAAAGTACTAATGATGACATTTTATATACTATACGTAAAAAAGTTTAATTTCTCCTAATTTTAATTTTTGGATAACTGTGTGTTACAAAAACACACATTTAATATTAATGTAATATATTATAATAGAGTGACAAGATGATATTATCACACAATTATATGGTATAATAATGTCAAGAATATTTATTATGTTGTACTTACATAGCGAAAAAGGTCCATTTTTTAAACTTAAAAATCGAAACATGGTTTTTATTTCAGTAAAATTAAATTTCGGTTTTGTAAATTAATCTAGAAATTCTATTAATATTACTGACACCATCTAGTACAAAATTTAATAATACATAAATAGTAAAAATTGATTGGTGGCGTTAGTAGCGGGTTAAGTAAAAATGTAGAAACGTAAGCTATCTTGGAAGAATATTTTCATTGTGAGGTTCAAGGGAAAGATCTATGTTGGAAAAGAACACCCTTTTCACAAGAATACAAATTTTTCGTTGGTAAATAGCATAAAAGATTAAACGATTCATTTTCTGCTTTTACCACAAGAGGACGCTGATTTCTCGATTACAAAAGACTCTACCTAAAGCATAAATCAAGGTTACAATTGAAAATAAAATGTATCGCATTGTCGACTGCCTTACGGCCTAAGACATTTTAATGCCCACCAGAGAGGGTTTTTCATAGCCAATAAAATGCATTCTCACTTCACAAAGGAGGAAACTCTGAAGACTCCCAAGCACCCATACGTGCATGCTGAAACCAGAAGTGCAACATCCATTGTCTTATAGCGGCAGGGATTGAACACGGGACCTTACGCTGCGAAGAGAACTATCTTACCATTAGGTCATGATGAGTCAGATAAATAATTATTTAAAAGAAAATTAGAATAAGAAATAAGCATGAAACTTCATTTACTGTATTGTAATGATAAATGACAGCCCAAACGAAGATTGTATAATACTGCGTTACTGTCGATTAACAAAGTCGGAATCGAACTGTTGTATCGAAAAGCAGTACTCTAACCATTCACTTGCCAAACCGGCATTGCGTATGGAGGATATGGACTTCATTCCTTTCAACGTCTTATTCTTATATTATATTGATTTGTTTTAAAATTATTTTTTATGTAATTTGATCTCATGATTAATTAATTATAGGATTGTGCTCCCAAAGTTGCTTAGAAGAGAGGAAGTTCTAGGTTTGATTCCTGCAACAATCTTGCATCAAGGCATGGGAACTCCTTTTCTACTTTCTACATACATGTTTGTCGAGGTGAATGTTGGGAATTTTCCGGTTTTATTAAGCGTATCTTGTGAGAATATTCCACACAATGTATGAATAGTTTTCTTTGAAAACAAAACACGTGAAATGCGGGTCTTAGAACAGCGCAACACGATGTCAAATGATACTTTGGGCTCAGTGTAGCCCAGTGTTAAGAATGGTCTCTTTGAACAGCAAAGTTACGGGCTCTATCCCAGTCACAGTCAAATAATAGGTGGTAAAAGTTGCTTTAAATTTTCTGCACATGCATCTGATGGGATGAGAGGTTGGGAGTTTTCCCGTTCTCGAAATATATGAGTCTCTCACTAACGAAGACATTTATTTTTATTATTATGTAGTATACTAAATGAAAATTAAATTATGAAGTATTTTACAAAATCTTTTCTGTGACATGAATTTTTGCTTACGATGTTAAAAGGATAAATTCTGGAGAAAAAATACAATGTTAACCGCTCAATAAATTGTTTACACAGTTTTGAAGAAAACTACTTTCTTGAAGATTGCTTTTCGCAAGGAAAGTATACACATTTATTTCGGAAATTTATTGACTTAGGTAGATAACTTTTTTTAAAACTGAAATACCAGTTTTTTTATTATTTATTGGGCCCTTTTTTTACACATTATATATTTCTCAGTATTAATATTCTAGAAAATAATATAATTTATAAAAATATTAATATTCTAACAACATCGAAAAACAAATTAATTTTGTTTTAATTACAAATAAAATGCATTTTTTTCTCTCTCATTCCTGTTACTCGATGAAGGAGTGAAGAAACTTGCATGAGGGATAACATATTGGACACACGTTATCAAAGAATAATATCTCAAATATGACGTCAAAAATGGCATCCCTCAGATAAATTATCAAAATGACGATGCAGGGAATTTTTATTTTATAACTTGGATTAGGCCCATTTATCATAATTTCTTGTTTTGTCCACATATAAAATATTGACAATAAAGAAAGTTTTAAGATAATATCAGATTAATAAATAGGTCCGTACTTATAATAAAAATAAGTTCCAGAGCTATGGTAATAAAGCTGTAAGGGCTTAAGCATCAATTGGAATATTCTTTATCTTCTTTTATCACTATCTTAAAATTATTTTTCTAAAAATTATTAAAATGTATAAATACTTAATGAGGCTCATTATGACCTTGTGTCAAAACGTTGTTCTTCAGAGCAATAGGTCTATTGTTACAAATCGGGAGATGAATATTGAATTTTTGTTTTCCGTATGCACATCTTTTGGGGTGGGTGTTATGGAGTTTTACGGGTTTGTGAGGTCTAGGTGGTTAAAACATCTGTCTCGCAACCGCTAGGTTGTGGGTTCGATTCTTGGCCGACTAAAGATCATCGTGTTCACTAATGGTGACTGGGGTATGTAAAATATGTCGTGGTCGCAATGTCCTCCCTGATTCCATCCTAAATTAATATCTCTGCGGGTGTTAAGAACTAGTTCTTGGGTCTTCTCTGGCTTCGAACGTCTAAATTGAAAGACCAGATGGTGCAAAAGTCATACTTCTACCCTCCAGGAGAGGCTCTGTTCATAAACAGAAAACGTTCATTCCCCCAGTCTCAGACGGGTAACTTCGCCAAGTGTCAAAAGTAACAACACTGTTATCTTCCTTGTGACACGGGCCCAATGAAAAGTCCTTTCTAGTGAACGTTACTAAAGTCACTTTACTTGGCGTATATCAAAATTATTTTGTCTGCGCTGTATCCAAATACAAAGTCCATTCATTTTCTTAATTTGAGGTTTAAAAAGAATATTATTGGAAATGTAGGTAATTATCATGAAAGTGTAAATATTAACTTGTAAACACAATTAACTCTCTGTCTCTCTTGAGCATCCAAAGAATTCAGTGGCACTAAGTTGATTTCACAAAATTAAAAAAAAAAATAATAATAAATCCACAAACATTTGAAAAATTTGACCATTCAATAATTAAATTGAACACATTAATTATTTGAAGAAATTAAATTATTTACTATTTACAAATCTGTAGAAAATCTTATTTTAGAAAATCCGCTTTTCATATTGAAACAATTCCTAAGTTCTTTTGGAATTCATATATCGAGAGAAATTCGCTTATTTGATCCGTTTATCCAGTGTTTTACTATATATTGTAAAATATTTAAAGGCATTTGATTTGCAGAAGTTGAAATCCGATTTTTTTATGGGCATTTTCTTAGTCCTGTTAGTTCGCTACCACCATTACAGGCCAAAGTTATCTCTCCAATTTTCCCCCACTTAGCTTAATACCTTGTAATGGCCCTTCACCGATTCACTCCTATTAATTTTAGGTTTTTTTCAACCTTTTCTATGCATCCGATCGAGGGAGGAGTTCTCTGCAGCGTTTTGAAATGGTCAAATTGAAAAGGTGACTTTTTTTGAAGAAAATGTATCATCACGTATAAACGTGGTGCCCAGTATCTTAATGGGCAATGTTTTTCTCACCTAAGGGATATCGGGCTAGCCATACTTTTTACATATTTCGTGATTATAGGCGATTCTTCAATTGTTGTTTTGCTAAATTCATCCAAAACTCTCCCTCAAAATGTTTCTTTCAAAAATTCAGAATCCAGGATTCTCACCTGTTTTGGACAACAGGTCTTATCAGAGTTTTATATAAATTTATTTTTGTTTTAATAAGCTTGAATTTTAGTTTCTAAGGCTATAGGAATATTTAATAACCATGCCTAGTTTGTTATTAATTTCAATTGTTATCGACATGTGTATGCCGAAGTATTTAAATTGCTTTACATCCTCAAATATGTATAGCTTTACCGAGGCTGACATCAACAAGTTAAGGTATTAGGACGAGAATGAGTTGGACATATATGATGTTTCCAATAATTACGGCTGATAGTATATGAAAGTGTTCATCAGTTTCCTTTCAGCAATTGATTAACGTGAAAGACGTTTCTCAAGATGAAAGACAAGAGATTCTTCTGGATCGTGGAAGATGCCTGTTTTGAATATGGATACTGAAAGTTTTTCTTGATCAACTCTAACATTTTAGATTTCAAGCAGACATCTCATAGATATAGGAGGTCACATTTAGAAATCATAAGAGAAGAATTCTGAAAAATTCCCTATCAGCCTAGTCATTCACTTATCTAAGATCAAATTAGTTATTTATCAATGAAGAGCAATATTCGAAACATATTTGTTGAGGTGTAAGCTTGGAAGTCTTCCATAATTATGTTATACCCTCATGGAAGTTAACATATCATTGATTCTACAGATGCATGAAAACAGCATATAGTGAGGTTTTCACGAGAAATAATTTATAAATCAAGCAATATTTTTTTTAATTAAATGCAAATTGATTAATTTTACACAAAAATAAAAAATCAGCATACAATTTATTTGAAACTCTTAAAAATTTTTACTACATTTTAGTCATGAGAGCAATGTTTTTCAATAAGTTTTCTTTGAACAGCTCTACAAATTTCGGTTCACTGAAAAAAATTGCTCATTGAAATGAATGGTTAACGAGTAAAATCCTACTAATATTAAACCCTTTGTTTTAAATTATGCTAAAATGCTGTGACCTCAGTTGGTATCTTTCTCTCCTCATCAAACAATTTAATCTCACTCTGCTGATCTCTGATTGGTCGAAGAAGAAAACCATTGTTCTTTCTCAATTAGATGAAGCTTTTCAATTCACATCCCTAATCCACGCTTAAGGAAACGAATTGGCTTAATCGGGATCAGGCTTAACCACTCTTTTGAGAGTGGAATGTTCCAATCTCTCTGAAATATCCCATTTATATTTTTTGCAAACTCATTTATCTCGGTGTTATAGTATTTCTGCTAAAAACTATTACTTTTGAATGTTAAATTCTTTCTCACTATTTGTATTTGTCAGATTTGGTCTTAATGATTGCGTATATAATTTCTCTTTTGGATTGTTTCCTGCTGGTTTACTGACAAAATGTGAGATTTCAATTGTTGTTGTTACCCGATTTTTGGAATACTGTGATGTTGATTTCTCTCATTAGTATTTGAGTGCTTAGTAACAATTATTTTGCCATATTTTGGCCAACAATATTGGAGAACAAGCCGATGGAACATCCGTTTCTATGACTGAAAACAACCACGAAATAAATTCTAAAGAACATAAAATTTCATTTTACTTATTCATTAATACAGCTGATTCAATTTTTTCAGTGTTTAATGGAACATAACAAGTTCCTTTATTTATAAACACATTTATCTAACGATTTTGAAATTTTATACTGTAAGTTCGATGGAAAAGTATCCACATATTTCTTAAATTAGTTTAAAAATTTATAGAAAAGGTATTTAAATTCTTTTATAAGATGATAAAAAGTTGAATATTTTCAAACTTTAAGCTTTTTTACAGAATGAAATAAATTTTATTTATTAGAGTGAAATATCAATCACTGTTAATAAAAAGTTTTTAGTTTTTTTTTAATCTGAAGATTACAATATTTAAACGCTGAAGTAAACAACAGGACCACCATGTTAAATAAATGCTTTCATGGTTTAAAGAACCAATAAAAATCTTGACTTATGAGTTTAAAAACAAAAATTAACAACAGTAAAACACTACTTCAACGAATCTTGCTTTATGGAATAGGATGCTGGGCAATTACTAAATTACATGAAAATAAATTACTAACCTTTGAATGGAAAATCTTAAGAAAATGTTTTGGTGCAATCCATGAGAATTATAGTTGACATCTTTGCTTAATTTTGACATTTATCAAAAGTACTAGTAACCCGATATTGTTAAAGTTATAAAATGAAATAGACTCTTCGATGCTTCTTGCATTTGTTCAGATCTGACGATGCAAACCCAGTAAAAAAGCTTACTGTTATTAATCCCTGGGGAAGCAGAAGACGAGGAAGATCACTAATTACTCACTTGACTCAGTGGAAAAGGACTTTAATCTGATAAATAAAGTAAACTGGAAAAGCCTCGCGGTAGATAGGACCAGATGGCAACGACTATTACTTTGGCATGTAACAGGCTGTACTGCCTTAGAAGAAGAAGTAGATAACAATATATGCTAGTTCAAATATGAACTGAATTAGACCAAGAAATTTTGAATTGAAATTTTTTACCAATAATATAATTTTTCACTATAATTTACATTCCACTTGTGCATGTTTATAAAATATATTTAGTGCAAACCCAATTAAATTAATGGTAGATGATAACACACAGCAATAAATTCTGCAGTTCAAAATTGTTTAGGAAAGAATGTTTTATTTTGGATGGATTTCAGCTGCACTGAGTTTTAGAAATTCGAATTCTGGAACAACTGAAAGTTTAGCTCAGGTAAAATGCAAACAAATTTTAGATTGACAGGTGGAAATTAATTATCTTCGTTCCAAATTACGTATATTTACTAACGCGCTTTTAAGAACATAAAGTTAGGGTGCATGGCCTGGTTAGGGTGCATCCTAGCGTTATTCTAAAAATAATAAAATAATTGCCGCCCAACCTGTCTAGTGGTTAGCGTTCCTGACTACAGATGGGTGGGACCTGGGTTCGAATCCTGGCTCGGGCATGGATGTTCTTTCTTTTTCTTTCTTGTCTTTGTCCTTTCTTTGTGTGTGAATGGTTGCCTACCCCATAAAACGGGTACCTAAGGCATCTGTGTACTGAGGAAGTCGGACTCCACACCAAATATGGTTCATTTGGAAAAGTGGAGCAGCGCACCCCATATTGCCAGCCTGGCTGGCACACGACGACAACAACAATCAAATAATTAATTAAAAACCTTTTTCTTTCAGTATCTAAAAATTGCTCAAGAATAAAAAAAACTTAGAAAACAAGAAATGAAAAAAACTGTTTAAACAAACCCAACCTTAATTCCCTTTTTCAATTTCACTCTCACAAAATATTTATGAATAAAAAAGTAATTTAAGTTTTACATAATTTATATAGGACAATAGAATACCACATGTTTATAAATGAAGTTCATTACGAAGTCTAGAATTTTGAATAAATCTAGATAAATCCGCATTTCGTTAAAATATTTTTATTATTTTAGTAAAAGTCAAAAACAGAAAAAGGAAAAAATACTCTTATTAAATAAAAATAACTTTTCCGATATTTCAAAAAATGACTTTCTACTGAAAATGTGGTTGCCAAATCAAATATTTAAAAATGAAAATCCGTTACGAAATATCACTTTATATCCAATATAACAATTTTAATTTATTTTTATAAAAAAAATTAAAAAGTTATAGATAAAAAAAGTTCACTCTTTTATTCTTAAAAGCAACATTTGTGTGCAATTTGTTAATTTTCGCAGATAAAGAGTATAATAATTCGAATTTAAGCGCTTGATTCTACAAAAAGTAAGAATATTTTGACTTGGTATATTTACTGAAAAATTATTCTGTTTCACTATTTTTTTATTGAAAACAATTTCGAATTGTTTTTGTCTTTATTCTCGAGCATAGAATATTTATAAAAGAGAACAAAAGTCAGAAATTTTGTTACAGAATAAAATATTTTCATTCAAATGTTCTTAATTCTAGCATCAATTCCGATGGCAATCATTTGTGATCAAGTAAAAATTAATTTTTTTCTTTATTCTACGTTTAGATACTAATGAAGAATAGAACAAGCTATGTAATTTGATTGCAAAATCTAAAATTTAGACACCATGTGTATAATGTCCATTGTTCAGAACACTGAACTACTGTGAAAGGAGTGAAAGGCGGAATTTGCGAAATATACAATTTAAATAATCCGGTTTCGACTGTCACCCACGATTGAGTTAATACCTGAAGCTTTCCGTTCATAAATGCTGTGTAAGTTACTTAAGTCACCGGTTTTTCAACTTCCTTCTACCATATGGTGGAAATGAAGGAAAATTATTTTGTGTAGGTTAATATGTTAAAGAAGACAGAATTTTTTCTTTATGGGGTAATTTCGTTTGGAATTCTTCATTCGAACGAATCGTCAGAAGGTTATCAATCGGGATTTGTCAGAACCGCTATCACGTGTTGACGTTAGGATCGACGTCCTAATGTAAACAAACGGCTATCGGAGCGCGTCCTTCATCGCTGAGTTTATTTCCATTTCTTCTAATGAAGACTGCATCATTCGGAATGATGGAGCTGCACTGAGTTGTATGGTGTTTGCTGAGACTGGTGGAATGAAGTAACCGCTCCCGCTGCTATGGAACTCGACGACGTGAAAGCTGGTAAATATTATGACATGATCCCGGGTAACACCGGCACGCCATGGTACATTCGCTACAGAAAAACCATCTGGACTATTGTGGCAGTAGGTGTTTATGTTTCATTTTTATTTTAGCAAAATAGAAATAGTAAGTTTATTGCACTCTTGATTAGATAATGCTGTGTGATAATAGCAAATGATTTAAACAACTTTTTGTTTTGTTTTTGTAAGATATCTTGATTAACTGAGCTATTTATGTAAACAAGAATTTTCTATCAATTTTCATCTTCCAAATAGAAAAAAAGGACTCTTTTTTCATCAAAACCATATATTTCTGATATTACCATAACAATAATTATATAATTTTTGCTATTTTTATAGTAATAATTAATTCTTGCTATTTATATAGAAATGATATATATAATTCTTTTATTGTTTTTCAATAGATATATACACAAACTTATTTAATATTAAATAATTTTTATTAATAATTATACAATTATTAATACTATTAGTTATACAATTATCAATAATCAAATAACAATAAAATTAAAATACTAATCGTAATTTATTATTTACGAAATAAATTTTCTAAATCAGGTTGGAATTAGACTAT
Organism: Latrodectus geometricus; assembly: GCA_026290005.1. NCBI lineage: Eukaryota > Metazoa > Arthropoda > Arachnida > Araneae > Theridiidae > Latrodectus > Latrodectus geometricus. The sequence goes on from JAPDSC010129378.1 coordinate 49,513, forward strand.
GTTTTTTACAATTTTTGTCTTTTTGTCTTTGGACACGGCACTTTTTACAACTGCTAAATGAAATGTGTAAAAAGGGCAACTTTCTGAATAGAGAAATATTTGTAAAGGATATACATTTTAAGAAAAATAAAGAAAACGGTAAACTTAAAATATTTTTTCCGCACTGTTAAAATGATTTAAATTTATAGAAATTTCAAATTAAAACTTTGTGTATATTATATATATATATATATATATATATATATATATATATATATATGCACTTTAATTTACTAAAATTAAAGATTATATATAATTTTGTGCAATTTTATAATTTTGCTTATCTTCTACGTTTTTCTTTCTACAAATAATCATAGCTTAACACACACATACCATTTAGTCTTAAACATATCAATAAGAAAATTGATGGATTATCTTTTAACTTCATTTAGCTAATACAATTTTCTTAGTATATTTTCACGTATTAAGAAATGCATAGATGATACTGTTTCTAGGTTCAAAATTAAATAATTAAGTGCACAAACGTTTGAATTATTTAAATTATTAAGCAAATAATTATTAAACAAAAGGATAGAAAATATATTTGTGTTTGGTAATGCATTTATATACTCATAGAATGCAACCGATATTACTAATTTTAATTACATTTTAATTCACATTTTTAATAATATTATATAATAATCAAAGAGCTATACATCTCTTCCTAATTAATGAGGCAGGGTATAATGTCTATATGGAAATGATAAAAAAATAATAGAATAAGTGCAAGTGATTAAATTATTGTATTTATAAAGATGAAGCACTTATTTAAATAAAATAGTTATAACTAATTACTATAACGTATTTACGTAATAACAGAATGCGAAAATTAGCACTGACCTTAAGTGCACTCTAATCTAATTACATCATTTATATAAGAATTTAAATGAATTAATACAAATAGCTAAATTATTTCATTTACATAACGCGTTTAAACATGTATCTAAAATAATTCTGTTTATTTTTGCTTTCTTTCGATAATACTAAACAGTATCATATGAAAAATTTCCTTCTGTATCTCATACAAAAAATTGGTTTAAAAAAATTTAAATTAAATTATTTTATACCATAAGAAATTCCAGGTATAAAATAATTTAAGTAAAATTTAATTAATTTTACCCTAATTATTTTACTCCTGAAAGTGCCTTTACTAATAAAAATTAATTTTATTATAAAATACTATTTTCTAAAGGATATATATTAATCAAGGAATGATGTCATTAATTTCTCGTGATATCAAGATAGAATAATTTCAACAAATTAATGAAAACTAATCGTGTTGCTATTTAAATTTTTAAAAACTTTGAAACAGAAATTTTATTGTTATTAAAAATAATAAACTTTTTATTGCTTTGACTGAAATTTGACCATTAGAAATTTTTATTATATTTTATGTTTTAATGATAATTGTTTCCAGAATAAATTATTCATCAAGTCATTAAAAGCTCCGTCAAGAATGCAGAAGTCGTAGTTAAGAAAATTCATAACTGAAAATAAAAAACACGTTATGTGTATTCTATTATACAATCGTTGATAATAAATGAAAATGCAGAAGTAAAAAGTGATTAAATAATTATCACATTAATCATTTATCATTTATGATTTTTTTTTCTCATTGATTGCTGGTTAATACCGTTAAAAGTTTTGGCTTAATTGACAATGTAAAATTTATAAGAAAAATAGATAACAATTATACGCTATTTGCGCAATTTTATTCTGTTGTTTTTGTAGAAAAAGAAAAATGGCGCAATATTTTAAATTAGCAATCAAATTAATTTTTATCTATATTGTGATTGTAGAATGATACAGAATAAACTACGAAAAGTTTCAACCCGATAGACAGACATCATAACTATGTAAACTAAAAGTAATAATTGAAATAAAAGGAAAAATAAACGTTATGTTATTGATATTTCAGCTATTACTGAAAATGCAAAGAATTTAACGAATGAATTAAATGATTATCACTGAAATAAATGACTAAATCCCGTAACTGAATTTGGCCTCTTGCCATAGTAGGATTTCTCTGTTAGCACTGAGAGGATAGCTATGATAATCTGGCGTGTTTCTTTCAACGCATAGAACCGTTTTCTAATCTAGATTACTAACAGTGATTTTCGTAAAACTATTTCATTTGTTATATAATTATAACTTTATCGTTTGTTAATAAATTACATTTGTTTACTAATAATTTAATTTCAAGAAACACATTCAATTATCTAGATACAATACCTGATATTGAAGGCATTTAATGGATATTTTTTAATATTTTAGTCAAAAAGTTATAGTTCTTATATGATTTTTATATTTTTGTAAAAATTAAAAAAAAAATAACGCAATATCTTAAAATTTAACGAATTAAAAAATAAATTTTTTGTATAAAAATATTGAATTGTAAATTCTTATAACATCCCCCCCCCGGTTTTATAAATTATATTTCATAATTTATTTCTTAAAACGCTTTCATACAGATTCCTAAAACAAAATAATTTCTAATTTGCGATGAAAATCGAGCAATCTGTAAAACATTCAAGTTCCTTTCATCAAAAAGTTCATATCCGGATTCTAGGAATTCGTATTAAATTGAGTAATATCTTTTTCTTATTTTATTTTTTACATTTATTGTCTACTGAAACCTCATTTTTAATATTTTTAAATATGTTATAATTACACATTTATGTTTTCTTAAAATTTCTTATTCTCTGATTTTATTTACATTTTTCATTTTTTATCATTACATTATACACTAATAATAAGAAAAAAAACAATGGAAAACTTTGACAAATTTTCATTATTGAAGTTATTTTGGCAACAGCTCCATTTTTTTATCGAAAAAAAGTACACGTAAACTTTAAGCATTTACAAGTAAATAAAATAAACACGTAGAACTTTTTCTTGTTCTATGTGGACGTATACGAAGAAACGTTTGATTAATGTGCTCGGTGGATATTATAAAACTTATGTTCGTCGTTTTTTGGTTTCAGTAAATAATTATATAATATCTGGTCTCATCTTAATAGTTTTGATAGTTAGAATTATAAATCTGAAAATATTTTAGAGAATATCGTTTTTAAGCCGCTAGAATTTGCTATCTGTCACATTCATGATAGCCATTGTAAATAGGATTTTCTGAGTTCATCTTATGTATATTAAATTAGTCTTAAATGTAGTTACAGAGATGACATTTTAAGTCATTTTCATCAATTGTATAACTGTAACTGTCACTTCTTAACAATTTGAACGGCGTGTGTTCGAAATTTTATCGTATTGTAATTGTGAACTTTTGTTTTGAAATTTCAGTTGATATCACCATTGTTTTTCAACTTTCTATGGAAATGCAATCAGATCTAAATATAATGCACGACCTTGAGTTGACATTGAAAAGAACACGTGAGGAAAGAATATGAAAATTTCGATATTCCATGTGTCACAAATACTTCTGTGCACAAGTCGCTTGAATTAGTTTTTTAATGTTATTCTGATTTGCTTGACTGTAATTGATAACAAACATTTAAACTTCATAAGTTAAAATTTTTG
>JAPDSC010129413.1:0-12123 GCA_026290005.1 Latrodectus geometricus
TTTTATGATTTGCAAAGATGGATTTTGAAATTTGAGATTTACTAAGAGATGAGAAATAGAAATTTTATCTATGGAAAATTCCTTATTCGTCAAAAATGAATGTGTTAAAATAATCATACTATCCAATTAAAATCAATTTTAATCCAAACTGGTTTTTTCCATCATCGATGATACCCAGTAGTTAAAGGTATACGGACGCACAAACTTGGTTAGATGGATCTTTCATTTTATTTGTCACTACCGTGTGATTCTAATTATGTTCTAATTTATAATTATGTTCTAATTATGTTAATTATGGTGTTAGGAATTAGTATCTATATTGAGTTAATATAGCTTTTAATATTAGTTTGATTTCTGCAGCTAAAATATGTAAAAAAATTAAAATTGCATCAATAGGGTCCCAAAAGTAAGTGGTACTTTCTTATTGGAAAAGTATCAACATTCTTAACATGTGTTTATTCAGTTACCATGCCGGAAGATTATACAATCAACTTCGATCAAAAACCCATTTCATCCTCTTAATTTTCCAAATAGATATTAATATAGTGGGTGTGTTCTCGAGTGATCAAAAAAAAAATCAAAATGATATTCATACAGTTTTAATGTTGTACACATCTATCACATAAATACATTCTGTATACAAAATTGAGTAATCTAACCAGTTCATTTGTTGATGTTATACAACAACAAATAATTAGCACATGTGTAACAGATTTAGATATTTATTTTTGATAAAAGTATTGAAATGCTTTTTTTTAAGGATTAGTTATTGAAATGAGAAATGATAAATTTTTTAAGTTTATATTTTTATTAGCATCACTTTTCAATATTGAACGCAACTCTTCAATACGAATAGCGGTTTTCTTTATTTGCAATGTTTTTCAAGCTGCCTATTCCTGTCCGTCGAAAATCAGCTTTAAGAAAACGATATCCTCTTAATTTTTATCCATGGTAGTGTGACGAAGTATACTGGCTCCCATCTCACCATGACACACCATACCAGTGGAGGATCACTGAGCAACATCTATTTTACACATGCCAATTAGCATTAACGAACACGACAAATCTTCGGCTGGTCCAGATATTCAGAATCTAACATAGTCTGTCTACTACAAAAATGGCTGTCACCAGGTAGACTGATAAGTGGCGATTGCTGTTCTTTTCAAATGGAAAATAAGAGTAAATGAGTTGGTGGTATTTAGGGCAGAACCTCTTGCTGTTTTTATGGGGTTTAAGTAAGCCGAAACTAGATCTTTTCTTTCAGCTCCTCCTCTAAAAAATGGAATGTGTTTTGATTGCAACAGTTATGCACAAACTGGTAAGAGTTATTTTTGAGATAGACAGACAATCCGGTCAAAGAAATACGTCAACTTCAACCAAGCCTGCTATTTATTTTGTATAAGCGTGTTTTAGATACCCTAAAAGAGTTTTTATGATTTTATACATTAAAATAATTTCAAATACCTATGAACATCTTAAAAGTTTTTAATGATGAAAAATACAAAAGATATGTTGCGCTTTGATTGTGGTAAAAATAAGTGAATCGTTTTCTTCACTCTGAGGTGGTTTACGTGCATTAAAATGGCTTAGAATCTTATGTTCTTCCAATTTTGTTATGTGGAAATTAAGATAAGAGAGTGTCAGATCAAATATCAACCCCGTGACTTGAAAGTTTTGAAAAAATTATAATTTAAAGTTTATTCTAAAGACTAAAAAGCTTTCTAGTATGAGGAGAAATTTGAAACCACGATTTGTTGAATTAAAAGCCCAAGTACTGAAAACTTATTGATCAGCACAGAATATGTAAGTCAAAGTTTTATAAGATTTAATTTGCATCCAGATATGTAGCATGGCTGTTTTGAAATGAATGTGGCGATTTCAAAAGACTGTATCGTCACTTGACAGGTATTTAAAAACACAAGATTGGATTCTCTATTTCAGTTTCCAGAGATTGTTACAGCCGGAAATATATACAATAAGCCAACACTAAAAATCTGTTTCAATTGGGTTTTTTTTTAAGGTTTTTCTCAGACTAAGTACTTTATAATTTCTCGAAAAATAAGCCTTCCGAAATCTTTCCAGGAAGAATATTTCTTTACTGCCAAGAATTTACCAGTTGCACCGTTAGATTTCCTGAAAATCTATCCATGACATAAATTGTGTTTTTATTTAATTTTTCAACGGTTTGTAATCCCTAACTGGGTGTGAAGGGGGAAAAGTCTCCTCCCCCTTCTACAGTATCTTAGTACCTTTCCCCGTGCATGAACCACTTCAAATTCTAACAATGGACCAACTTCTTAACCTGGTTTTAGGAGTCCCTTAATCCACCATTATACCAAATATCGGTACTTCATGTTAAAAAGGGATTTTTCGCGCCTATAATCACCACACACACTCACAAACTCTCAATGATTTCGCCGGAGATTTATTTTTTTTTTCCACAAGGCGTCCTTGCCTTCCCCCTTTTTTAATACCCTACCCCCCAAGATAGTTCTTTATTGATTTTTTTAACTATTTTTTTATAGGTATCAAGAAAGGGACAACAAGTAAGAAAAAAGTTTAAAAATTTTTGACGCCCATGTTTGGGCTGGATTTAGCTCTTTATTTTCGCCTTCTGTAAAGCATTTAGTTCCCTCACCAGTTTAGGGCGTGACATTGAACTGCCCTTGATTTGGGAGACAACCTAATTTCACTGCGAAGTCTTTTGGTGTGAAAATCCAGTTTCACTTTTAAATCCACGTGGTAAACGATTTTCTAAACGTAAGACAGTTGTTCCGAATGGTGTTGTTCTGGAAGAAACGAGCAAAAAAAAATCTTCTGCTATAAAGATTCTCTTTGGAGATTTTTGTTTATTTCTTTGGATAAAGTGTGAGAAGCACCTTTTATTAGCTCTTCTTCTGTCATGAAGGTTAATGTATTAAATCAAGCACAGTTTTGCAAAATAATCTTCCTTTTGCGAAAGACACGTCTTTTTAAAGGCGGAAAATATCGTCTGCCACTTTAAGCCATACAACAGGTATCACTTATTTCAAATAGAATAAGTAATAAAAACCCAAATAAAAGCCGACTTAATCGATATTAAGTTTGAAATCTGAAAAAACTGCTTTATAATTTAAACAAGATAACTTGTGACTATATAGTCTCACTTTCTAAAGCAAAAATGTATACTCCCAAATAAACAAGGAGTTATAATTGATTGTTAATAAAATATGCACTGAACAGTCAAAAATGTAATTATTATACAGCCTCATATTTAGTTTTGTGGTTTATTAATCCCTGGAAACTAATGTAACTTTATTATAATCGAATATTATGTTATGAACAATTTTTATACATCCGTAATCCCTTTTTGCTTAACTAGAAGTATATAAAGTATAGTTGTTTCAAATATTACTATTTTGGAAATAGATTTATATTTTTAACTTATAAAACGATGAATATATATAAAAATTTAAATAAAAATTTTCATGAAACTCTATTTCTAAATTTTCAAAACATACCAATTAAAAAATTGTGTTTAAATTTTGATTTTATAAGCTTTAACACTGTCTAATGTCACTTTGTTGGTGTCTATGTTCAGGAAAGAAGGAGTCACACACACAACAGCTCAGATGAATATCATCTCACTTGATTAATATTCAAAATCAAGAGAAGATTTTTTTATCTTTTAAAACTTGGAACAGTGGAAATTTTTTTTCAAATTTGTAACCCAAATACAATTTATTTATCTAATTTTGATCAACTTGATATCATATTTGTTATTTAATATAAAATTTTCAATTTGATGTAATATTTATCGAAACGTTTTACTTGATTTAACTTATCAAGATAGCAGAAAATGCTATTTTTATGTTTGCTGTTGTTTATGATTGTTGGTTCTATTTTACTATTCAATGTCCAAGAAAAAATTTTACAAACCATTTCATTTTATTTTTACAAAGATAGCTTTACGCTTATTGTTTAGATCATATGAAAAGATTGCCAAAATACTGAAAATGCTAAATAAGGATATAAAAGCAAAATTTTGAAAGTTAATCTTGGCTAAATTATGATTTAGTTTATAAAATAATGCAAAAAAGTATAACACGTATATACTAATAAAAGCATGTAAAATTAGTTTCATCCGTATCCGCAGAGAAATCCGAAAAATTCTCACCAGTTTCGCTGAACTATCTTCGATATACTTGAAATTTAAGCCAGAACTACCATCAGTGTTGGAAATATCGTCAGTAATATAAGTTATATCTCTCAAAATGCTCTCTGCCAGACAGATAGCAAAAAGCTGTCTGTCTGGAAGAAATATATATATAATATTATTTACAATACCAACAAATATATATATATATATATATATATATATATATATATATATATATATAATTCTTTAATTAAAAAGGAAGATAAATACTTTTAATGAAATTATTCGAGTGTGTGAATTTATGAAAATATTTCTAAAAATAACATATTGTAAAAATCTATCTGGTTTTTAAGCAAAAACTAAACATTAACACTGAAATTATTTTCGTTAGTTAGTGAAAATAATTGCAAAAATAATATATAAATGAAAAAAACATATATATATCAGGTTCAAAACAAAATCCACTTATTATTTGAAGTTTTTTGTATTAACATGGAAAATAAGTTAAATATAATGAATATTGTGAAAAAGTTTATTTAAATTCCTTTTATTATTCACATTTTTCATACATCGAAAGTATAAATTAATTCCATAGAAATTATATTTTGGGTCAGAAGATATTTTGAGACACCTATAGTATTGTCACAGTCTAGTTTATAAAAAAATATTTCACATAGTTTTTCTATTTTTGAAACTCATTAAGCACTATGTTTGCGTAAGGCAACCAGAAATTACATAAATAATTCTCTCCAACGTAGAAATATTTTCGTACCAAAAAAACTAGTTTTGTGTACCAAGCTGTCAACGTATGATTGAAATCGGTACATAAAACGAGGGCCCCTTTTTTGTGTGACGTAAAAACACCGGCGATGCTCATTTTTTTAGGAAGACTGCTACAAGCATCCACACTTCAGAAGCTCCGGATGTGACGGAAGAAGTAAACTTCCGGCGTCTGAAGTGCTCTGAAGTGTATGCGTGCCCCCTCACCCCCTATTAAAGGATTACATTTTTTGCTTGATCGAGTTTTCCGGATCACAAGATGGCAACATTATAAGCAGCGACCTCGGCAAGGTCATTAGATACTCTTTAAAGAGAAACGTGCAAGTGTGCCAGGATAGGTGCAATTATACAACTTTTCCTTGAAAATATCCAATTTTTATGCAAAACATAACTTATTTACTGTTAATTAAAGTTAAATTAGAGGAAAAGTCAAAAATCTTTGAAAATATAGTAGGGTTCTAGAATCGAATCTTTAATCATAATGCTCTTTTTTAAACTCGAAATATGCAAATCCTAATGCAAGTAACCATTTTTAAATATTCTAACTCAAAACACAAGTAATGGTAATATTGTTAATTAAAATATAATTTATAAAATACTTTAATTAAATAAATATATAATTATATTAATTAAAATACTGAAAACTCATAATGTTTTTATTTGATTTCATGGATTTAACTAAATGCTATTTTTAATTAATATATTTAATTTTTATTATTCATGCATGAAAATATTTATGAAAATGCAAATCAATATTTTTAACTTAAGTAATTTTCACAATGCTTGTAAAATAAACTAAATAATTTATAAATTTACTTATCCATTAGTTGTATGAAGAGGTTTGTTTTGTTATAGAAGTACAAAATTAGTTTTCAGAATAAATTTTGAGACACTTTAATTTGAAGAAAAGATCCCAATGCTAATAAAAATATTTAATAAAATTACAGTAATTAAAACATATAAAGTTTCAATGTTTGGAAATAGCATAAATTATTCACTTATCCACTTCGGAACAAAACCATATACACTATATGTATATATAATAAAATCATATGCACTATATATATTTAACTATTTAAATCATAAGTTTCCACAACATGATTCAGAAAAACAAAGTCACATCGGGCACACTCACATTTAGACCTGAGCCAGTACACTGTTTTTAAAAATTTTACAACACGCTAATGAGGATACATTATACATTACAAAAACATAACGTACATAGCTTGAGGTTGATGAAGACAGTATATGATTCTCATTTGAGCAGTTCGAGGATGTCTTCTATTTTGAATGAACTTATTAATAGTGTTTCAGAATTTTATTGAGGCTGGAGTTCCGAGATCAAATAGATTATACGTGTATATAAAGTCATAATAACAAGAAAAGAGATCAACCCTTCAACTAATATGCACAGGAGCCCTCAATTTGTATTTCATAATACTGTCATTCATTATTTGCTATCATCATCGAAAGCTATCATTCACGTGTTCGGAAGATGATAGTATCGAACTCGACGTCTTCCCAACACGTGAATGATTGCTAAGATTATTGGTTTTATTCTGTTAACAAGGTATTTATTGTTCCCAATTCTGACGTATCGCAAATAGAAATGGGGAAAAAAAAAACCTTTAGGGAATGATTGTTGTTAGTAACAAATGCAACAATATTCATAACAATTATTGAGAATAAATGGAGTATGAAAAAATCAAAATGAAAACAATATTCCTGTTAAACTATTCTTCTAATTTCTTCATTACTATCAATGAAGAAATTTATTAAAATGGTAAGATTTGTGTTAGGTTTAATTTAAAGGGAAAAAAATTAATTCACTTATTTTATAGCATTTTAAATTAATCTGCAGTGAATAATCATTAGCTGCACCTTGTGACAATTTTACCTTTGAGGAAAGATAAAAATATGTAGAAAGAAAGATTAGCACAAATTCATTTTTTAGCAATTAGTCTTATTGTACGCACAATTCTATCAATATTCTGACGAGTTTATTGCTTTTAATTTACGTATTTGTCGACAATTATTAATAAATTTAACGTCATAGAATTAAATATAATTTGAAACCTCTTAAAGAAGATAGGCCTACCAAATGAAAACAGTAAAATTTCTCGGGTATTCACTGAGTATTTAGATTTCGAACGGGTTTTCATACATACTGTATTTTATATGAACTCAAGGGAAGAAACCAGAAAAACGTCTAATTCATACTATCACAGATATTTGTGTTGAAATTAGGAAAGCACCACTCATCTCACTTTGTTGAACAATGACTGGAATTGAACTTGAGACCTTCTACTTTGAAAAGAAGCTTATAACTTTCAGATCATGAGGAGTATAGTATGAAAAATCAAAAAAAGGAATTCGAAAATATGTGGAGAAGGAAATAATCACAAATAATTATGTTCTTACAGCCTGAGCGTCTCTCTAGCCTAGTTACTGAGTCACGGTCAAAATCTGCGTTCTCCTGGGAAAGAAATTCGTCTTTCTTTTCTAATATATAATATATAAAGTAATATGATTTTTTGTAGCATCCATTGCCCGTTTCCAAAACAAAGAAACCATGAAAACTCCCGAGCACCATCCCAGCAGTAAAATCTTGTCTTATGCTCGGTAATAAAAGACTTCCCACTTCAGCGTCTTCAATGGCCCTCAAATTCTCTTGGTTATTTTTTTTATTTTTATAAACAAATATAACGAATTTCAGCAACTATATTTTACTTTAAAATTTTTTCTATTAAAAATCAAAATTAAAAAATTTTATTTTAATTACAACATTTTTAAAATTTTTAATTATATTTTTTTACATAATATTTAAGAGCTTAACTGCTAACATCTTTTTCAAGGCCTCTTTTTAGCATTTGCTTAATATTAATTCCTTAGTGTAGGGCTTTTTTACAGAAAGTAACTCGCATTTACTTCGCGTAAAGAAGGAATCCCGAAAAACTTCCCAACAAACATTCAACCATGATTAGGATCAACTCTAGATCTTTCATTCCGTAGAATATCGTAACATTGATTGACGATATGACACCTTTATCAAGATTTGATAAAAATATCCTTAGTTCTTTTTTTTTTTTTTTTTTAAAAAAAAGAACTAAGAATATTTTTTTTTTTAAAAAAAAGAAGAGATATCTATAACTTACTGCAGTAAAAACTATATAGTTGTTAATTATATTGATATGAAATATTTGGATTCAGTATTTTGACAATATATGATTATAATATATAAATACAGAAAAAAAAATATTATACCTCATTTCTCTGCCTTAACTTAAATAAAATAAAAGTCTCTATAAAATTACATTTTTATGAATTTTAAATCAAAACTTTTTGAATGTGGTTAAAAAATAATCACCCTTTATAATACTGCAAAAATCTGTGGCCTTCAAAATTTATCTATGATATAAAATTTTAAGGGAAGTTTTGTATTGCTAATAATAAGCATATGTATAAATGTAATGAAAGATTTTAAATTTTGAATCTCTATTTTAAAAATAATAATAACCAAAAAATAATCGAAACCTATTCTGACAATTTTGCCATTTAAAAATAAAGAAAACGTTTTCTTGTAGTAAAATATTTGGACAGCGTTTCTACTGCACATTTGGATATTCTATAATTCTACATTAAATAAGGTTTTAACGAAACTGGACAAAGCATCAATTTTTGAATTCGATAATTTTTCACTACTTGATTTTAAAATAAAGAAAACATGAATTATATTGTATAAAAAAAAATAACTTTTCTGATTAGTGTAAAGTTTTAATCTATTTTTCAAGTGTGAAAAATAGATTAAAATTTTACACTAAGTGTTTGTTTACCATAATTTCGATTAGTTTTTATTCTTATCAAATTTAAATATAGTTTAATATAATCTGAGATTTATTTGGAAGGATTTCCTTGCGAAGCTCATGGATCTGGTGTAACAATGCTTCACCAGATGGGATTTGAAACAACAACAACAGTTATTCAAAATTATATTTTAAAACACAACTTTAGTGTATTTGGACTGGGAAAGCTTTTACTCCCGTGTTAAAAAGGTTACAAGTTCGATACCTGATTCAGAAAAATACGATTAGGTTAAATGGGCAGTAAATATTTGCAAGCAGTTTAAATATTAGTAGTCTTCAATGTTCTTCTATGAGTATTCTGTGTAAGTTGGAAAAGAGAGCGGGAAGCTTGAATGTCGACCAAATTATTTGGCCGTGAAACAAAAGTTTCTAAATATTATCAAATCAATATCAAAAGTATTTATGTTTAGCTACAGTCGTTGGTAGAAACAGACAGCCAGACCATAAAACAAGTATTTTATTTTTTCCAATGGAAGAATTTAATTTGTTTCTTAACAGCCAAATATATATACAGGGGCTCACCCTGGCTTAGTCTCTTTTTCAATGCCAGACACCATTGCACAAGTGGAAATAGGTGTTGCGCTTCTGATTTTTGTCCAAAAGGACAGACGTGCAAACAGAAATCAGAAGGTGTTAGAATGGGTGCTTGATGGTTTTAAAGATTTCATTCCTTGTGATACGTGAATATAATCTACAATCTGTGAAAAGTCTTTCCGTAAAGCAAATTAAACTATGGAATAAAAAATATCTGAGAAAAGCTGTAGATCTGCCCACTATACAGTGTCAAAAAATATATTCAAATATTTTCCCTTTAAAGTTTTATTTCCTTATAGGACTGGTAGCCGAGTTGTTAGTGCTCTTGCCTTCATTTCGACAGTTTGTGGGTTTGAAACCCACCTTGAGCTTGTATGTTTGTAGTGGTTCAGATTTCACTTTGAGCCTTAGGTCCCTTGTCTAATTAGCGCGTGTGCAGAAAATAACAGTTAAGCGACGAGCAACCCATTTCCTTTCGAAATTTTATGAAAAACAGCAACTACATTTGATCTCCATTCAACTTCAAGGCGATATTTGAATTTTAGTCTCTAAATGTCAGCGTAAAGCTTTTATAACGTGCACATGGCATCTGAATTCAAGTCAGGCTACAAATATGAGGCAGTGCCAATCAAAATCAATTCCCTCCATCATTTGTTGCCCTATCCATCACGTGACAGGTGTCCCGTCATTTGCCGACGCCATAAAGCAGGTCATTGTCAAAGAGGTCTCTCTCGAGGTAGAGCTCAGAAATAATTCAAAACGTGCTCCTTGTTTAATTGATAGACCCCACCCCAACCTCCAGACGATTTCGTGCCTGAACCATAAAGAAAGCCAGCACTCTCATTAAATGTCGCCAAACAGTCAGGAATATCACTTTCACGCTCACTCTGCATCCATCACAAATTTCCCAAACAACTTTCTCCATTCATTGGCGGGATTCTTCGCCACTTTGTCAGTGTATGGCGCGCATGCGTTACAAAAACAGAAAAACGCTACCGCACTTTGGTTGAATAACTGTTATTAATGTCATTCGAGACAAATTCACCACCCGCCTCTTTTTTTATTTTTAATGATGCGCTTCTCTGTCGAATCTTAGAAATCTAGATTCCGAGTGCTCCCTTTCCGACTCCACCCCTAGGGTCGCTGTTGTTCTTTTCGGGGGAACAACACGTTCGGAACATTAGGGTACAGTGCCCAGAAATTTCGACTTCTATGAATATCAACTTATTGTTAGAAAAAGACAAAGCACAGCTTCTTTGCAAGACGAACAGTGAATGAAAGACACTTTTTGTGGCTCCACTAAAATTATAATTTGAATAAAGGAAGGTGGTAATGGTAAAGTCATGGTAATTAAGGTTTCGTGAGGGGTGGTAAGTTAGTGGTAAATTACTCCATTACTTAGAAGCTTGATATAAGGCTTAAATATCGTTTCCTCTTAGTTCCGCTTTGTTAGAAAGTTACAGTTATGTGCACAGTAGGCTGTAATATTGTTTCAATGACTTCTTTCTTTTCATAAAAGTTGAAAAAGTACCACAGGCACTAAAATTTTTTTTCTTACTGTTTGAGAAAAGAGTACACCCAGTAAAATTTCAGAACTTGATGTGTTTCAAGATTTTAGAAAATCTTATTGAGAGAGAGAGAGACATTAAAAACTATAATTTTTTAAAATAAATTTAACAATTTCAAAACTACACCTGTGAAGATTTTAATTCGCTGTATTTATTAAAAATTATACATTTTCAGATGTCGAATTTAACAGTTTGAAAATTTAAACACTTTTATAAGATTTTGGATTTTTAGCTAAATTGTTATATTTGTAAGGTTTCTCAAAATATTAGTTTATTTGAATCTAACCTCTGAAAACTTATCCAAACACTTAATTCCAAAACGAATATTTTAACCAATAAATTTCATAATGTAAAAACTTGATGTCTTTGAAAGCTCTAATTATTCTTTTGATTAATTACTTTATTTTACAAAGGTACAGTTAATGAAGATACAGTTAACAATATGGAACTCAATACTTGTAAATATTTTCCTTATTTATTCAAAAATGTACATTTTCACAGTAAAATACAATTTGTAAGCATAAATACTTTTTGAATGTATTAGAAATTAATTTTTTTGAATAGATTAGGTTAAATTTTTAATGATACAGTTTGGATTTTAAAGCTTTTATCACGTGAAACTAATATTAGATTAATTTTGAACTTGTATCTGAAAATTTTATCCAACATGTTGATTTTAAAACATACGCACTTTCAAACAATAACCTTTAAATCTTCAATTTATTCTATTAATTCAAAAATATCCTTTTTTCAAACGATAAATTTAACATTTCGAATATTCAGCGGGACTGAAACTGATGCCATCTTTATTTAGAAAATTAAAAGCATAATAACGATTTCTGAGTCTCGATCTTTTATTTTTTACACTTGACTAAATTGTTTAATATAAGAGGTTAATTGATTTCAATTTATTAGATTAATTCGAAAACATCAACTCAACTTTCCTTCAAAAATAAAAATTTTTGAAATAAACTGAACTTTGACACGTCATAAAGCCTTGTCTCATGTAATTTAAAAAAAAAAATTCATTAATAAACAAAGACATTTTATCAAAAGAAATTGAATAATTGATACAATTAAAATGTAATGTTCTGAATATCACATGAAATTGATAACACAGTTACAATGGAATGTTCTGAATATCACAAGAAATTGAATAACAGATAGAATATTTTGAACAAAATTAGAAATTGAATACTTGATAGCATAGTTAATAATTTATAACATAATTCAAAAGATT
>JAPDSC010129413.1:12523-29799 GCA_026290005.1 Latrodectus geometricus
CATGAATTTTAAAACATATTTACTTTAGTAACTCATTTCGTAAATTGAGTACAAAAAAAAAGCTTTTCATTAAAAATCATTTTAAATTTTTTTTGTTTGGTTAGTGGGAAGATAAAAGTAATTAAATTCAAGCGTTGTTCCATTAAATTGCTTCACGAAAATTCCCAGCGAAAAATTCAAGTCCGCTGTTCCCACGGTTGTCCCGTCCGCTGTCACATCTTCCTCTGTTCATTTCCCCAATCACGTTCGCACCATTTATATTCCCTAAAACGGTTCTTCATTTAGTTCATTCCATCGCTCGTATTTAACCGTAACCGTTACGGGTATGCTACCGGAAATTGTCTACGAGTTCTATTGTTTTGTTCTGGAAGGGGTAGTATCCATGTGATGCAACAGTGACTGCCACGCGCCGACCATCGAAGCGCAGAGCGCATGCGTAGTAGATGTTAATGAGTTCGAAAAATGTGTTTCGAATACCATATGTTTTCTGCTTTTATTTTCATTATATGGAATGACAACAGTTGCAAACTATTTTTGTTCAATTTTTATAAGATATATATACGTATATTTGAAAAGAATAATATTTTAAAATTGTGAGAGAGTAACTCATATTAAAAATCTGTTTATGAATTTTATAATGTGCTAAATATTTCTATTAACTAATTTTCTTATTAAAAGATTCCAATACTTTCGTTTCGAATTTTGTCAGCGAGTATTTATACCTGAGTATATTTCATGTGCCAACTCATGAATATATCGTTTCCTAAAACGCATTATGGTTTTAGAATATTTTTTGTTTTTCTTTTGTATTGCTCAATTCTTTTTTAATTATTTTATTTCCATTTTATAAGTAAGAACACAAATTTAAAATAATTGCGTTTTGTAATTCGTATAAAGATATTTTTACATCTTTTTCTAATTTTCAAGTATTTCTCTTTCATAATTGATACTACAATTTTCGAATATTTTTATTTTTTTAATTTTTACTGTTAAATACTTTCACTGTCTAAATCGTACAACAAATATCGAGTATTTCTTTATAATTGGTACTTCAATCAACAAACATTTTCGTGTTTTGATTTGTCCAAATATCGAATGTTTTGGTATTTATCTTTCCTTTAGAACATATTTAAATACATTAGAATTACATATAATGAGCATTCCACACAAGTTATCTTTTGTGGTACTGTGCAAAAATTATTCATGTGTTTAAGAATACCTTCAAGCACTTTCTCCGATTGTTGAATATACTAAATATAGAAAATATAAAGATTCATTTCACCAGTGCTTAACAAAGGCTAGATTTTAAGTTGAGACTTTCTACGTGGATGAATATAGTCCTATCACTAGGCCGATAATTCCACTCTAATTGCATTTGTTTTTATTGAGATGAACTGCAGTACATAGCATATATAAAGTATGAAGTGCGTTATGTGTACTTAAATACTGTATCAATTTACTAGAAAAGTTTGCTTAATTAACCCCAAAAAATTTTTTTTCGTAGAAATAAAATAAATATTTTCTCTTAAAATTATATTAATAGAGAAATTTGTCCTCGAATTCCATGGTATGATAATTACCGTCCGCTCAGGAATTTTAGTTTACAAATTATTCGAGATGACATAAATTTTGTGATTCGCGTAATACGTTATATATAAACAGGGTCATTTACTTTATCATTTCTTTTATCATTGGGATTACAATGAGACGGTTGTGGGCTCATATTATCTAGAGTGGACCATCTCAAGTTCGTTAGATGTATCGAAACCTGAAACTTTCCATTATTGGATAATGGAATTACGCACATTTTGACATCATGTAGAAGTTTGTTTGTCACTCAACGGATCATATTTTACCCATAAGTGCTAATTTGAACAGGATCAACAATTTAAAGTGGATTCCGAACCATTGCAAATAGACAAACCCGAGAAAGGTTTCGAACCCACGAAATGTTAAACCAATGGCCAGAGAGCTAGCCAATCAACTGCTAGCTCCACAATCACGTAGTGGATAGACAAGCAATTGAAGTCTATTTTATGGCATTTGACATTTGTTCAGGGAGACATTTTCTATTTGGTGAGGCTCATTCATATGCCCAAAGAGAAAAAATCTGAAGAATCTCCAAACATGCATTCTATACGTGCATGAAGAAATCAGAATCTATCTTCATTGTTTATCTGGGGTTGGGTTCAAACCAGGGACCTTCTACTCCTAAGTGCACTGTCCTATCAATAAGATACAGTAAGCTCAAAAATGGATTTTGCATTTGTGCCTTTAAAAAGGACATAAATCGGAGCGCGGGTTTGGAAGTTATCCAGGCTTTGTCTGTTGTTTGTCAACTACCCATTATCTATAAAAATAAATCCAGAAAACGAAGTGGCTAGAAAAAACTTACAATTAGTTGTATAATATCTGTGCGGTATTAATTGATTTGATCAATAAATTTTATAAAAAAATTCCTCTTAATGGGAATACATATTATCTATTAAATGAAAGCTATAACATAAGACAGATCAAAATAAACTGAATGTTTAAATTTATATTCAAATTTCCCTTCATTATCAATCATTTTATTAATTTAATTCACAAGTTTTTGAGCTCAAATTATATATAAACATATTTAAATTTAAAAATTAAATCTTACAATTAATTATTGAATGAAATAAAATGAATTAAGCATTACTATTGTTTTTTATTCATTTTCTGTGTAATTTTATATTTTATATTGTTATATGTAATGTGGCATCAAATTTTAATTATATCACCTAACAAGTCTTGAATAACAAAAATATTTTTCACGCATTTTTATCTCTCAAATGATATTCTATTTAAACTTAAGTTGACTGCGATCTTCTACCCCTTTTATAAAAAATGAAAGAAAATACATAACCCCCTAGGCACTAAATTCAAATAATAAACACCATCCACTGCAGGGGAGAAAAATTTTTATTGTTATGTCTTGTGCGAGGTGATTCTGCTATCGCCGTCTATTCGGAGACAAACAGTTGTGGTTTTGTAAGGTGCCAACAAAGGGGAGTAAACACGTTTTACGATTCCATTTTTATGACTTGAGAAATGGCAACGGCTCAGAGATTGAACACATTGTTGCTTTGTTTGCATGAAGTTATTCATACGATGAGAATTTAAAAGGGGAAAAAAAAAAGATGTTAAGATGGAAATTTCCACACAAGAAACAGAGTTTGGAAATTTCTTGCTTAAATTGAAGCACTAGTATCCTGAATTTTAAAACTTTCTCTTTGTTTTGATTCTGAAAATTTACTTAAATTCCAAAAAGCTTTCAAATTTTCTACATGTGTTGAAATTTTTGAATTTAGCTCGAGGGTAATTTAAGAGTTACATTGCTTCAGAAATATATGAACGCAGCTTTTTTGTTAATTATAGCAAAAAGTCCTTTGAAGAAGATTAGGGAAAAAAAGTCATTTAGTTTAATGCAATGGAGTATTTTTCAGGAATCTGGGAATTAGCAAGCGCAATACCTAATTTTCAACGTGATAAGATCCTCACGTTGAGAAGATTTATGATTGTTAAATATTTGTCATAAGCCTTCTAAGCCCTTTCCTAATGTGATGTAGAAGTTTAGAGAATTAAGTAATCGCAGTTCGGATAGCGACCACGTTAATTGACCTTGACTAAAATAATGCGAAAACTAAATGATATATATATATATATATATATATGTCTGTGTGTATATCATCTTCGGCACCTCTGCCATTAGATGGTAAGCAGCCCAATACAATCAGCATAGAAAGAAAGAAAATCAGCTTCCATAGTTGTCTTCAAGAAACTTTCATACAATAGATCCGGGCTTGAGGTGGTCACCATCCACATCCCCCTGGTGGCTTAAAGAGCAATAAGCGGAATCCTTGACTCCAATAAGTTGTAAATGCTTCTGAAAATGGTTATATCCAGTCAGCAAGCAACTCCAACAGATTGAGGCAGTGTGAACTGGGAATTCTAATACTTTTGTTCAGCATGGCAATCCAACTTTTTTCTTAGCAGCATTACTATACACAAAGAAGCTTTATTATTTTTTTTAATTTACTGTAAATGATTATTTTGAAGTTACGCAGAGGAGAGTCAAGTTGTGACGTGAGAGATCCCGCTTTATCAAGCCAATCAGCCTGTTCGTTTCGAAAAATGTCACATTTACTGAGAATCGATTCGAGGGCAATGCTTTTCGTAGACTTTTTAAGTTTTATAAACTTCATTCCAAATAAAGTGAACAAAATTATCCACTTTATTTTTCCATCTACGTCCCAGTAAAAAAAGTTGGTACGAGCTTAATACAAAGAACTGCAATATACAATGCTTTCTGGATCGGCATGTATTCACATGTAAAAGTGCAAATATGAAAATTTCCTGTTTTTTTTCTTCTTTTTTTAATTGACACACATAAATATGACCTAATATCGATAAAAAATCCTCCTGAGAGACAAATAAATAACTTTTTTACTAACAAATAAACATTTTGGGAATTCTAAAAATTTTACAGCAAACTCTCTTATTTTTGAAATACATTGACACGCGCGTTATATTTAACTTTTATTTTCCTTAACTAACATAATTAGTTTAAAGGAAATTATGCTATATTTAACTCATTTAAGCGATCTGAAATGCTTTAAATAATGAACGGATATTTTGCGAATAAAGTCTTCGAATAATTTCATTGGCAGTTTCTTTATCGTATCGCATCGTGTTTTATAAACGTATGAAACCGACCTTAGGTTACAAAACGATTTATCAAGGGATGTTGATCATCACTTTATTTTGACATAACATTTCATTATATGACATCGAAAATCAGAATATTTAAATTTCCATTACAGAATCCTTCGGATATTTTTTTGAGAGCCATAAATCCCATGAAAGGAAAAGTGGTGATGTCTTTCATTCAATGAAAAGTGGGAGTTCAAAATTGAGGGAACAGAAGAATGGAGTCCAGAATTTGTCAGGGGTGTGAGGGGGACGGATTTTTCTTCGATCCACACCTAGGACTTTGACCTCTACTTTCTCTACCTGATGGCGGTGGTGGTCAGTGCTCCCTAAAATAGCCGGGGTCTTTTCCTCGAAGAATCGCGAAAATCGTCTGCTTGTTTGTGGAAGTAAATATAATTTTTTTTCCGGGAGGAGAAGCAGGGGTAGGAAATCAGAACCACTTACTTCCTCTTTATATTATAAGCGCGGAAGTGTTTGTTCGTAGAGCCTGGATAGAGGAGGAGGAGGAGGGGGTGGTGGAAGCGAGAGTGAAAGGTGAAAGTGGGAATTAAGGTTCCTAGTAAACATACGAGATTTACCTTTTTTTACTTGCACAAAACAGCTTCATAATGGATATTGTTGGGATCTGAAGAAAATGGGGAGATGCTTCTTTGAGAGGGAGGGTGGTTTTTGACTAAGGGTTACTTAATTTCATATGAGCTGAAAAGGAATTCGAAGAAAATTATACAAAATGCAAAGATTACAGGATATTATAAGTAAAGAAAACAGAGCTATAATAGATCACATTTTAGCTATGTACATATGAATTTATTAATTATTTGGTAGTTTATTTTAATTTTACAGAATTTTAATTTTTGTTCTTGAAAACGATTGACAGTTTTAGTTGTGTGCTGGTTAATTTCTTATTTGATTTTAAATAAAATATTTAAATTTAAGTACTTGAATCAATATCCTTTTAAGCTTCCAATCCACATTCAATTCTTTGTTATCTTATAAAAACCTTTTATATCGCACTGTACATACTGTTCCAGAAATCGTTCCAGAATTTGGTACTCATCCCGAAAAATATTAATAAAGTTCTCGAAATAGTTTTGACCGATTTTAAATAGAAGTTGCTTAAGATGACACAGAAACTAAAGGTATTATAGAAGGCCGAGTATTCTCTATTTCGTACGAGAAGCTATGAAGGAAAAAAAATCTGTTCAAAATGGGTACCACGTTTGTTATGTCAAGTGTCAGCGACTCAAAATGTGGTTTGGAACTGCTTCAGTGCAATAAATTAAAGGATTTCTTAATAAGGTGTGTAGCAATTTGATGAAACATGGAATCACTACGTCAATCCACAATAAGTAGACAGCAATTGATAAAATTGGAGGAAAAAAAGAATAAAAATATATTTATCGGCAAGGTCTTGACTCTGTAGATTCATATAGTATTGTATCTATCGATTATTTAAAATATAAAGAACAGTCAAAAAGAATGCTGAAGGGAATAGTTGGTATGGTTGAAGGGATAAATTTTGAAGGAAAAAAATATTCTATTCTACTGGATCGGAATCCCTAACAAAGTAATTGCTAAAACGTTAATCTAATTTGAGATCAAAAATAAAACCTTTGAAAACAAATTTAAAATGTAAAGAAAAGTTGGAATAATACACAATGTGTAAAATATAACGAAGTGCTATATATCTATGCATTTAACAAATAATCTGGCAGCTGAAATCTGCAATAAAGTAATTTCCAATAATTATTGTATATTTATTTTTAAGGGCCCTTTTCATAGTTAATTTGCTTTTTCATGCGTCGCGGAATATGAAATATGGAATATTACCAAACACTCACATATTAAGTGTGCATGAAGGAACAAAACTCTCATGATCTGTTATTCAATTGTAATTTGTATCGAACCTGAGGCTTTCCATGTCGAAGTTTGAGATTTTCTTCTAGACCACTTTAAGTGAATGTTTTGAATTATTATATTCAAAACACAGTCTACGGTGTCAGGCTGTTTTGAAAGTCACCAATAAATATAATCCCTTCTAATGAATCTTTTAATATGTAGTCTTATTCCCGCTTCACAAGGAAGGAAACCTGGAAAACTCTCAAGCACTTACTCCGATAGATGTATATGGGAAAATAGAAACACAACTACCATTCCTTACTGCTTTCTGGTATCGAATCAGAAGTCTGTCAATTTAAATCGGGAAAGCATGACTAAGTCACGGGATATGAAAATACTTATGTATAGCAGCATGAAAATCGTTCATTTTCTTTATCAAGAGTAAATTACAAAAATAAAATATTTAGAATTTTTGAACCTATTTTAGATTTAATATCCTATTTTATGCTTAATTCGTTATTCTGAGCGCATAATTATCCCAGGACTAATTTCAATATTCTAAAATTGACGATTGTATTACTTTTCATTATAAAAATTTAAATTTTATATGAACAACATAAAGTAATATTAAATACAGGAATTTTACACATATAGGATGTTTTACAAATTCTCATATCACAAACTTAGAGGAAAATTTCTCTTTTTTTGAAGTACTTTAAATTTTATTTTTTGATTTTTATCATCTGTTTTTTTTCATTTTATTTTTTGATTTTTATCATCTGTTTTTTTTTTTTCATTTATTAAAATAAAGGAATAAAAAAGTGTTGAAATGCATTTACTTTTTCATTAAAGAATTATTGTAACGTGCATTTAGACAGTCATTCAGGAAACTCATTTTTTAGAAGCTCGAAGCCAATATATTTTTGATCAATTTATTTTAGCCTCCCTCATAGGAACGTTGATATTCAAGAATTAGTTAAAATTAGTAAGAACTAGCAAAGGAATTCAAGAATTAGTTAGAATATTTCTACAATCCTTAGAAAAGATTTCTTATAATTTGCCTTTGATCTTATAACAAAAGAATGTTTTTCGAGGATATTTTTTTCTATACAGATAATTAATAAGTGTTAGATTTTAAAACAAAGGGATATATTGCTGGAAAATATTTACCCTAGAAATATTTCTACTGTCTTTAAACTTTATTTTTTTAACATCATGGAAGAAGGGGATATTTTCTTGTTCTTTTCAATTTTTTTTTCTTCTTTTCTATTTAATGTTCTATATTTTTGGAAAAATACTTTTACTTAGAAAAATATTTCTACAGCCCTTGGATTTAATTTTTTGATTTCTTAGATTTTAGAACAAGAGGATCTTCTTTGAAAATATTTTATTATGAATATATTTCAACAGATTTTTTAGAATTAATTTATTTCTCTGAGATCTAAAACAATATGACAACTCTGGAAAATATTTCCCCTAAAGATATTTCTATAGTATTTAAATTTTATTTTTTTAAGATCTTAAGAAAATGATTATATTCTTGGTGAATATTTTTTCTAAAAAAGGATATTTTCTATGGTTTTGAGATTTAATTTTTTTTAATTTCACCAAAATTTTAGACCAAAAAATTATTCCATTTTTTTTATAAAAATATTTCTAATTTTCTTAATTTCACTGGGATTTTTAAAAAAATACTAAAATATTTTTCTTTAAAATTACATACGATAAAATACACCTTCTGCTGGATTTTAGAATTGAAATATAATTTTGCGAAAAATTTTTAATAAAAATCATGGTTCTTAGAGGAACATTTATTCGTGATTAGAGTCAAATTCAGCTTCAACAATATTACTTGATTGCGTACCATTTTGTACCGGTGGTGAATTTATTCTTCGTCAAAGCTAAAGTGAAATGAATCCCATTATCCAGTCATTGCGAGTTCACATGGGGGTTAGCATGTGCAACAATGCTCATGCAAAAGCGCGCATGATCTGTATTGTTCGGTATGCATTTGCGTGGGTGATTTACCCTAGCAGATGGTCTCCTCCGACCCCATCAAATGCATTGATATTTCAAGGTCAAACCTGTAATATACTATGCTGTTCGTTAGTGGTACATATTATTAATATAATGGAAGTTATTGATCTATGCGTGATATGATTTGGGGGATACGATATGATATATTTCGGGTGGTGTCGTTGTATCGAAAAAATGTAATTTTTTATTGAAAATTCATGATATTATTTATATTTCCAATATTATTATTTATCTTTACACAAATTGATGTTTATATTTTTATATTGGGATACTTAATCAGTGTATAGAGTTCCGTATTCGTGAAGTCTCAGTAGATAGTAGTTTCTCTGGTCCGGAGTAGAAGGAATTAGATATGTAACTCTTTACAAACAGAAGATAGCTGACCGAAAATACTGAAATTATATCTAAGCTGAAAATGTGACGTAAAAAAGACATTCCTTAAGTACTTGTAGCGTTTAATTCCTCACTGTTAATACGGTTTAGAAGTTTGGTAAGAGGAGTACCAGTTTTGATGTCAATTTCGCTATTGGATTCGAATCCAAAATTACTAAGTCATCTGTGTTTAGTAGCTTCGATCAGTAAAACTAACACTTCTGAAAGGTTATAGCTTAAATAAGGTTTCAGAATCTCATCTGCTAAATTTTAGTATTCAAATTGCTATTCCGATAGATAGACATGTCCGCACATTCATCAATTTTGATTCCAGCCCATAGCATCAATTCACCTCATAAAAATATCTAGAACGAACATGGTATCAAATAAAAATAAAAATCTGTCAACTCAAAGAAAGTAATTTTTTTCATTCTTTAAGCTAATAGGATTTTACAATATATATTAAGAATTTTAACTAAAATAACATATTATTTGGAAAACAATTTTTTATATTTTTTAATCTTCTGAATACTTATAACTTACTCCATTTTAGATATTAATTAGATAAATTTTTAAGGAAAACTTTAAATGAAGAAACAAAATAAAACACTAAAGTATAAATGAAGTTAAAAGTCTCGTTTTTGTTTAAAATGTTCATTCACCATAAAGCTGAATATAGAACTGTATAATCTTACACATTTATATAATAAATAATTTTAATTTATATATAAATAATTTTTTTAATTTATAATAAATTAAACAACTAAATTCTGGTTTTGGTAGATTTTTTTCTTTTCACATGATATATTAACGTACTTTTGCTTAAAAATTTAAGAATCAAAAAATATTTTTAAAAACTAGAGCTGACATCAGTAAAATAACATATTTCATATGAAACAAATGACTTACATACTTAATTATTATTTATTATAGCAACTTTTTTCCAACAAAACTGGTTGAACCAAATTTTAATAAATTTTATACATTCAACCTTGTTTTGTTTTTTTCTGCTAATATATTGACTTCATACCATTCTAATGATACCTTGTAATATATTAAAGATTATTAAATTCCTTATTAAATTCATAATGAAAGGAATAATGATTTACTTCAAAAACTGAAACTGAAAACAATAATGATTTACTTCAAAAGCAATTGAAATTTTAAATTCGAATCATTTAAAAATTAATACTATAAAAATATTAAGCTATGTTTGTATCACGCAATAAAATATTTTTACATACGATAATAATATACACGTATGTAAAAATATTTTATTGCTCTATCTGCATACGTTAAAAGTATTTAAAATTGATTCTAAATTCCTTCCATTTTAATATAAAAATTAATTAAATATAATGATTTAATTTGGAAAAGAAACTGGAAAACTTCCAGTAATTAGAGTTACGCAATCATCAATGCATGAATCCAAGCGAAAGAACGTAATTGGTATTTTGTTTTAATAATCATAGTATTTTCTTATTAAAATGCAATGCAGTTCAAAAAACAATTATTATTTTCTTTATTAATTCAAATTAAAGGTTTCAGAATCTGTATTTAGACCTTACCATTATTCTAAAATTTGTTTAATTGAGCTCACATAAGCTATTGAATAATTACAAAACTATACCACATCCATGCAAACTGAGAAACAACCTCATGTTTATGTTTTTACCTTTTTTATAGAAGCTGTTATGCAAATCATGTTAGCATTTTTTACCAGTAATAACTGAAGCATGTGTTTTAGTTGGACTTTAAACAATTTAAGCAGAAATACATTGATCGTAATTATGATCTAGGTATTCTTTAGTGATCATAAAACTAACTTATTTTATGATCAATTCAAATGACATTTGAATGTACACTGAACAAAAATCATTCTGTCTTCATGGCATGAGTCTGTTTATATAATATTATAAAAAGAGTTCCACAATCTGTTGAGTAAACATATCTAACACAAGCTAATATTATTTTAAATAATCCCATTTATATATTTTATGAATGATGAAAAATAAATAAAATTTACTTTAATTATTGATTTCATATACCATAGTTTAATGGTAGGACAACATAATATCATTATTTGCAGCATAAAAATTTATGGTATATCTTTGCCGAGTAGGCAGCCCATTGAGTAAAGCTTTGGCTTTTAGTTCAATAGCTCGTGGGTTCATTTTCACTTCAGGCATGGATGTTTACAGTAATTTAGAATCATTTTAACGTCCTTGTCTAACTATTCCTTGCACTGAAAAAATTATTCTTGAGAGACAAACTAACCGATAATTATTTAATGTTCAATCAAAGCTTGAACAATGAGAAATGAATCCATTGATTTTATTAGCAACATGCAATTACAGAGTGTGAGCTTGGGAATTTTCTATGTATATATATATATATATATATATGAAAATTATTTTATTTAATTTGATTGATTCAAATCAATTTAAATTTATTTTAATTGCTTAATATTTTTTTCCCATGCATTCACTAACATGCTTTTTTATATTGAAACGATAAAAACTTATTTTCGTATACTTAAATCAGCAATAATATTATTTTTCATTCTGTTCATTAGAAAATATGTTTTTCATATTAAAGCAATAAAGATTAATACATTCCTTTTCGTTTGCTCGAATCATCATTAATTTTCCTTTCCAAATTTATCGTCATCATTTATAATTCAGTATCATAAATGACGACGATAACTTCGATAGTTGAAACAACTTTATAGTTCGATAGTTGGAGACAACAGGTATGCATGCCTCAACACGAACAAAAAATAGCACACCACTGCATATGCAACAGAAACAGAAGCAGTGATTTGGCCCAGTGTGCTCCAAGCGCACAAGCTGCAGCACTATGCCCGCTCGGGCATATCGTACCGACAAGAGCCATATTACACCCGGTACCACCCTCTCCTACCCTCCCTGCACACCAGGTGGTGATAAACCTTTCGATCTTACCAAACTCTACGCGTGCCCTGCGCATCAAAGTAAAATAGGGGGGCAAACTGGAACCGGGGGTAAGAGTACCCCAAAGAATGGGTTTTTAAATAAAAAATAGGAGAGGGGGTGCATAATAGGTCTCCTACCTTGCTACGCTCCATAACCGTTATGCTCTAACTGTTAACGGTTTTTGGCTCGATTGGTACTATTCCCGGGACTTTTTTTTCTATGCAGATATAATATGGCGCACTCCGATTTTATTAGGAAAATTTTTGTCCGTTATTCTTTTGATAGAAAATTTAGGGATATTTCGTTTGAGTTTGTGCATCGTGACTCATACTTTACGAATAGGATTATATCAATATTTCAGAATGGAAGGATTAAATTCAAACTCACAAAAAGTTAATAATCTCGGAAAAAAGCTCACAAAAATTTAAATAATAAAGGGTTAACTAAGAAAATAAATTAACCAAGGTTTGAATTTAGCTGCCCTCCGACAGAGAGTCTTATGTAACGGACGAAAATCAGTAACTTAAGCTTTAAAATTAACTATATGAACAAAAATCTTGCCTTAGGCTCTCGATTTCCTGGTTGAGGCTATTTGCTATAGTGCTATATGAAACTCAATTGTATAAGTAACACATACACTTAAATCACATAATTTCAATTAAACTCTGAATATTGCTCATATGTAGAGTTTGTTATATATAAGATTTAGATACACAGTATATATCAATTTAAAAGTAAACTATTTTTATTCTGATATATATAAATTATAATGTATACAAATTATAAAAGTAATAACAAAAAAGAAATTAAAAAGAAAAACATCATTTCTAGTAAGGGTCAAAGATGGTATTAGAGCTTTGAAATACATACAGTAAATAAGTGAATTAAGTAATTTGTGCTTGCATCTATGCTCTTCGAGAAAATTAATAATAAATAAATGAGAAAAGATACAATATATAAATTAACAAAAAGTTTTAAAAGTAATTAATTAAAAATATAAGTAGATTACTAAAAGATCTTATTTTATATTCAAGTACGTGCAAAATAAGGAGCAAGCAAGCTCAATCGAAATGAAATTGAGAAGTATACATGATTAATGAAAAAAATTATATATATATATATATATATATATATATATATATATATATATATATGTGTGTGTGTGTGTGTGTGTGTGTGAGCCGTTTATCTAAAGCCTAAGTCCATTTATCTTAAAATCGAGATATTTAAAGGTTTGGTTTCAATAAATTTAAAAATATGCGTATAGGATACTAATAAGTCATACTGCTTAAGTGTATCTGAGGGTTTTAAATTTATAGTTCTATTAAAATAGTTATAATTATTAAGTGAATAATATGCATTTTCTTATCAAGAATAGAGTTAAGCCACTTTTAAAATTAACAACCATATTCATTATAAAATTTGAAGGCGTCCAAGTCCATTCAACATAATTTAATACGCTTCAAATTGAAAAAAAAAAACAATATTGAATTTATTTTACATAATTGAAAACACTTTGGAAACATATTTTATGCGATTCAAAACATTTTTTAACTACATAACGTAAAAAAATTACAAACATAAATTTATTATGAAACAATTTACTACTCATCTACATTTTTTACTCGTGAAAGGGATTTAAATAAATCATTATGTTCCGGTGGTATATATCGTTATAGATCAATTATGTCTTTGAATTTTGCTGTTGTTACTTGTCTGATATTTTCATACAGTAATACCAATACAATATTTTCTAACTTTTTTGGTTTACCTCGACGTGGTAATAAATTCAGGACTTTAAAATTTTCATTCTCATTGATTGATGACTTATAAAGAAAATTTTATACAGTTCATTTCTGACAAAACGCGTCTAACATATTTTTAACCAGTTTATTGATTCTCCATCAAAATTCTTTGCCCTTTTGAAAATTGTGTCTTCAAATAATTTTGTTGATATGATATCTTCTTATCTCATTTCATTTGCAATTAAATTATTACCTTTCCAACACACTTTTTAATAATTTTGGGGAAGGAACAATAAATTTTGTTAATGACACATCTATCACATCAAAATTTCTATCATTTGGTATAAACAAATGTCCTGATATTGAAAATTTGTGGTCTATGATTTCATATTATTTTGCAAAGTTTGGTTAATTTTTAACAACATTAAAGCTATTTTAATGTTTCTATTTTGCCCGGCGCACATGTCACTGTAAGCTATAATGTGTCTTTCACTACTTAAATTTTTAACATGCTTTAGAATGCATGAAACAATTTTTTTGAGCATCTCAAGATGCAATAATTACATCCCAAACGTACATGTAAATAATATCGTTATGAAAATTGTGAATAGCCAAATTTTGAACATACATAATGCGTTTGTAATATTTTACTGAGGCAGTCAACGTCGATAATTTATTCGAAGTTACCTTCATTAATTAACTTCATCACTGCTTTCCGACATTATTAATAGTAAATATCTAAATTTAAGTATAAATGGAGTTATGCCACTTTCAAAATAAACAACTGAGCAGAATGTTAATCAGTTTGAATCGATTTTGACATTCAATATTTTCCTGTTTGAAAATTTTATTCAAAATGAGCGTATGATACGAAATAAATTGGTATTTTGATGAATTAAATTTATTTGAATATGTGGATCTTTGCTATTCCATGTATTTGAATGTGTGAAATTCTGTTATCTCTTTATTTGCTCATTATAACTTGAATGTTATTCTATTCAGTTTAATAGTACCTATCTTTTCAATTTTCTT
Source organism: Latrodectus geometricus (assembly GCA_026290005.1). Classification (NCBI taxonomy): domain Eukaryota; kingdom Metazoa; phylum Arthropoda; class Arachnida; order Araneae; family Theridiidae; genus Latrodectus; species Latrodectus geometricus. Next base: position 27,240 of record JAPDSC010129413.1, read on the forward strand.
TCTCAAAATTATATCAATTAAAAATTATAAGAAACTTGAGCTATTTAAAAATTCCTCGCTTTACAGCCATATTTGAAGTAATTCAATCATTATAAAATAACAATATAATCAATTTGAATACAAAAGCTTATTTATCTTAAGCAAATGACATTAGTTTGTGGTTATTAAAGGTAAATTCTGTCAGCAGTTTATATCATGGGGTTGTATATTTTGGTGACAAAAGGTACCAGTTGGATTCTTAATCGAATCAAAAACAACTAGATAAAAATATCTTCTACATGTTAAATAATCGTAGTGTCTAATAGTTCAAAGTTGATATGGTGTGGGAGTTAAGAGCCAGTGTAATCCAAAAAGTTGATCTTGTCATTTGACCCCAGCAAAAATCTATGAGGAAATTTACAGTGTTGAAATTCTCTGTTTAACTGAATCAGGTAATTTGAAACATGACACAAATTGGAATGGCCTATAAAAGTATATAATTCATATTTTGTCAAATGAATATAATAAATAGGTATTGATTAAGAATATGTTGGAATGTTCCATGAGGGCATATGATTGAAGACTTGCGCCAAATAACAAATATTTTATTGTTAGATTATTAAAATTGAATTAGGAATGCTTTAAGGGATTCAAAACAACGTTCAGTCAAAGTCTTGCTTCGATTAAAGAAAATAATATACAATAAATGACTAAGGATAAATTAAAAATAAGTAAAAGATTTATAACCTAAGAGTTTCCTAGGAATTGATTGGATTTGATTGGAAACTAGGAATTGATTGGAAATATTCTATAGTGACCCATAAAGAACCATACTTGACATTTTATATCACAAATGGAAAGCATTTTATGACTAAGCAGTTAGGATTGAATAGGAAATGTTTTGAATGACGAGTTCTAATAGAAATTTTGCAGCTCATAATCAAAGATTTTCACAATCATTAGGAATAAATTTCAACTTCTCTGAAATAGCCTTTTACGAATTGCAGTTGAAATTTTCCATCACATATGTAAGTAATTTACGAATACAATTGAAATTTTTCATTCATTTGAAGTAGTATACGAATTACAGTTGAAATTTTATATTATAAATGTTGGCATTTCACAATTATGATGAATATAAGGAATGTTTTGAATCAATTCACTGAGATTTATAAATGAAGTCTCACATAATACCAATGGATTCTATCGTAACTAAAAGGCTTAGAATAAATTAAAATTCTGAAAGAATTCATCAATAATTATAATTAAAACTAAGATTTTAGTTTAATAAAATGAATCAACAATGATTCATTAAGAATTATAATTGAAATTTTGCATTGTTCATGAAAAATAATTAAGTTATTAATAATAAATTTGGTATATTTCGACTCATTACGAATTACTCATATGAAATAACTCATCAGGAATTTTGGTATCATACACAAAATTTTGTAACCATATGAGTGAAATATTTCGTAATTGCCTAGGAATAATTTGAGAGTATTCCGAAGCGACTCATTAAGTATTATAATTACGTTTTTCGTTATATTAATGAGATATTTTCTAATGCAGTGTTCAAAAATGAATTGGAATAATTCTGAATGAGGTGTTTCAGAATTCTGAATTAGTTGGAAGTTACTTATACTGCAAGTAAAATGTGTCATTATTAAAAAGGAATAAACTTAGAGTATTCTGAAACTATTCGTTTTTAATTATAACTAGTTTTGCCTAAAATGATTAGGAATGAGGATTCAGAATGTTGTGAAGCAACCCACTGCAAATTATAATAGAAGTTTTGCATTCTATAAATTGAACATTTTATAGCTACATGATTAGGAGTGAGTGGGAATGTTGTGCAGTGACAAATTACTATATATAATTGACACATTTTGTAAAGTGTAAGGGAAGAATTTGGCAATGAAATTACCAGGAATTCATTGGGAAAGTTATGAAGCGAAAAATTTTAACTTTTCTATTCAATTTTATGAAAGTCATAGTCCTACTTGAAAAGTTAAGTAATTAGGAGATACTAATAAAATTTATGAAAATCATGATTTTATGAAAATGATTTTTTTTTTATAGAATTAAATAGAAAAATATTTGAATTTCTTCTTAAAATTAGGAGTACTTTGATAAGGAAAGAGAATTTATAATGCATTAAGCTATCGATTTTTGAGTTTTTCTTGAACTTGAGGTATTTGAGTGATCTATTATAATTTTTGCATCAGCAGCACTTTTTCTATCAAGTATTTCATAGAAGAGAAAGTTTGTGAACACTATTAAATGTTAATTATTAAAATTTGAAATATATATCGTATTTCGTAAAGAAGTAAACGGTAATTTCATAACATTTCAGAGTCAAGGGGGATTGTATCGAAAAATATTTACACGAACTGTCTGCACGAGATGTGCTTTATTTTTCTACCTTTCTTACCAGGACAAAGGCTTTGCGACTTACAACAATCAATAGTGAACTCCATATCATTTGAATGGAAAAAAATATGTCCGTCAACTTTTTTACGAAAATAACAATGAAGAAAAAGTTTGATATTATGGAAAAAAAGGGCAAAGGGGGGTCGCA
>JAPDSC010129415.1:0-43479 GCA_026290005.1 Latrodectus geometricus
AAAAAAAACTTTTTAAAGCACTTGTACCTGGTAACATGCAGTGTACAGAAAAATTGAAATTCTATGACAACATTGACAATTAAAGAAAATGAGCTTCTTTGAAAGTGCTAAGAAAGTGAGGAGTTGTAAATGGCGACAACAATAGTATTCAATTACAGTTTAATTTATCAATCTCAATAGAAAGTTTGTTGAAAATGAGAGCGATTCGGGTTTGGTGTTCTTTTATTTCATCGACAAAAATGGACTTAAACAACAGAAGAGGCGTCGCCACAATACATTGAGCGTAGCCATATCTCATCTTTGACCTTTTCTTATTAACCTCCTAACAAGACATTTATGTATTTGAAAATGGCAACACTAAATTTCTCTCTCTTCGCATCTGGAGATACTACAAGTCCTGCTCCAGTTACTTCCATTTTTTGCTTGAGAACCCATTTTTGCCGAAGAATGGGCTGTTTGAAAAATGTGCATTTTTTTCTCCGCTTCACCGGTGGAGCGCTTGCCAAAGATCTTCCAAATGTTTCATTCATTTATTTATTCAATTTTTTTCTACGACGTTTTCTTTCAGCAAACGAGGTTTCAATTGTTCGGTGGAAATATTCTTTTGAGATACTGATGTCATAAAACTAACATCTTAAATGATTTATATGCTATGCAGAATGATGAGAAATTGTCCATCACCCAGTTTGTTTCTCATTTTTTAAAACGAGGTCAAAGTTTTTAGCGGTAAACAATTTTTAAAGATAATTTATTTAAAAAAGCTTTTTTTCATTTAAATACATCATATAACAACTTTTTCTCCAATGAATAAAAAATCTATTTGAATTTGAATTGCTGAATCCTAATAATGCAGAACTGTACCACAATCAACTTGATACTTCCGCCTAGAAACTTCTATCCAACAGCTCTTGCGTTCGATTCTCATCTCAAGACGAGGTTATTTCTAGTGGTTTGGTATTCACATGAATTCATAGGCACCAGGGGATTAGTCCCTATCAAATTTCTCCCAAAATTCAAGGGATTCGCAAATTTTTGACGAGGTCCCCGAATTTTGCAAGGATTTGCAAAAGTCATTCTAACGAATTCTCGGAAAAGGTGATCTTAAAACTTAAAGCCATCTACTTAACAAATAGAAAAAAATGTAATAACTATTAAACTTGTTTATCTAAGAGTATTAAAAAACTTTTAAAGCTACATATGTTAATTATAAGCAAAAGTTTTCACCGTATATGTATCTCTAATATTTTGGCACAGGTTATAAATGTTTTCTCAAAATAATATACATGGTCTAAAGTTTAGATCAGATCATTTTGAATTTATAGTTTAGACTCAAAGTATCGGACAATTCCTCCTGGCTCGAAATGTAAAGCTAAGATCACTTTTGCGATATTTTTTAGGATAAAAGCGTCACCTGAAAAAAAAAGATAATATTGGATTTTTTTCAAACTTATTTGACTATCATTGTACACGAATTTATGGAATTGCTCATCGTATTAATAGTAAAACCACGCTCTTCAAAGTGGAATTTCTTGAAGTTTTTCAAATTTTCTTCTTTGCGATACTTGAATCAATCTTTTTAATGAAAAGTCCACTTGTAAAGCAAAATGTTAAGGGTTTTCCAAAATCTAATTTCAACAATTAAAGTATCCATAAAGTGTGTGTAATGTTAATATATTTAATACACCATGCATAACTTTTTAGGAAAGTGAGAGATATATCTGGTATGAAAATAAAACGAAAATCTGATTTAAAATCTGCTCACAATAGCTTTTAGAAACTCCAAGATTAAAAATTTGAATTTAATGTATCATAAGTAACATTTATACTACTAAACCGAGTTCAGTTTTAATTCTTCCGCATGAAAAATATCGGTGCTTCAGGTCTTCCTGCTATTTAATGCCTCGAATAAAAGTCAAATGGATGCATCTCGGGCATTTGCAGAATTTTAATGCTCTTTACAAAATATATTTTGGCGTGAATATTTTCGTAAAAATGTTTCAGCCCCTTTAAACGCGCTATATTTGATAGTCCGTTTGTGTAACTTTATCGGATAATACCCAGATCAAGGCTTCACTGTCCTATCGCCAAATCCAGCCGAAAAATAAATATAGGCGCCAAAAACGAAAAGAAAACGCAGTTTCAAAAGCTCTTGCTACTTAAAATAAACACATAGCGGGGGCTTCTGCATATTTTATTCAAAGCAGGCAACTGCGGAAAAATGAAACGTGTCTGCGTTAAAGTAATGCCACCTAAAACCCGCCGAGGGTTAGAGATTCTCTGTTTTTCCTTTTTTTTATAAAAAAAAGGCCTCGGGTATTTACTTTAAAATTTTATAATTTTTTTCCTCACTTTCTTCAAGATTTAAAACCGCTCGTTTTTCGCATCCCTTTCAGCTGTGAGTCAAGAAATAAAAACCACTCGGTTTGCTTGAGAATAAAATAACAATTTATTTGATGGAGACGTGGTGGAATTAAGTTTGTTTAAATTACGCGAGAAAGGAAAAGTATAAAGTGTCTTGGAAAGCTTAAAAATTTAAGAATTCAGTCCTTTTTAAATGTAGGCGTAATGCAGTGTCACGTGATTATCATTAGAAAAAGACAGTTTTGCGTTAATAACCAACCTTATGGTCAGAAGTATGTACGAACCTTTATATCTTAAGTATGCGAACCATATTAAAAATCCTTTTAATGCTATCTAATAAACTTAGTTAAGTCTTAACAAATTTAAGAAATTTTCTTGTGCTTTTAATGAATACAGCTAATGCATTTCGTTATATTTTTGAGAAAGCAAACAACAAATGTCATTTTAATTTAATGGATGTAAATTATAACCTACATTTTAATGAATGCGTGTAATAAACTTAGTACATTTCAGTCGTACAAATAACAAACTTCGTTACAGTTTAATGAATATTAGAGAAGAAATTTGCTATATTGTAATGAATAAAAGTTAGGAAATTGATTATATTTCAATGAATGCAAGTGCTAAGCATATTTTAATAAATATGAATGATAAATTTAACTATAATTAATAAATGTAATTAATAGTTTAGGTAAAACGTAGGTAAAATCTAAGTTTGTGCGATCCGGTGTCACAATTATTTATTTATACTAGATATCATTGAGATTGAATTCTTATAATCTCTTTAACTATCAAACATCAATCGTCTAAATGTTTTACAAAGCTTCGAGTAGGGATTCAAGTTTGGTAATCTTCCACTTCTTTTAGCTTTAGAGAAAAAGGTCCTTTTCTCTGATCAACTTGATCTAAAACTCAGATGGCTCGCGTCCGTTAACGGCATTCGCACGTGCCAACTTTGACTCTAGGCCCTTCAATTGCATTATTAAGCAAAAGAAACCAGTGTTTGCCGCTAAGGATACCCTTACAAAACACAAAAGCTCCCTAAGTGAGTAGTTTAAATTTTTATGATGCATCTTTGGAGCTTTCTAGAAGAAAAAGGAACGCACGTGTGCTCCACTTTTTCGGCCGTAACTCAGCACCCATCCTGACCATGAATGTCCAACAGGAAGATGATGCCTGGGTCGATATAAAAGAGCCGGTCTCATCCAACCCTCCAAATCCTGAGCTAATTCTGCCATCATTGTCGAAGTATCCCATAATCTCCCTGAATCAACATTCTTTATAGACCCGCTGAAGAATAGCTGGGACACAAACACACCCGTTATTTACCATACCAATCTCCAACAACCCCTCTTTTTCTTTCTTCCAAACGATTGGTGGTGGATGAGAAAAACTTTCCCGCTATTGTTGAAGCCAACAAGTGAATATTTGGAGCAGTTAGCTTTTTATCCGTAACCGGTAACGGATCTCGGGGGTTCGGCGTCACGGGCTCGCAAAAGTGAGGTGGGGTGGTGCGATAAAAAAGGGAGATCTCGAATAGCACCTTGTATACAGGAAGCTCCCTTCTAATATCTCCCAGGTGTGGTTCAAAGGAATTAAAAATTTAAACTTGGGAACCGGGTCATATACCTATAGAAATCGCACTTAACCTGTCGGCATAAAAAGAGATTTGTTGGGTAAGGAAAGGCTGGGAACATAACTGAGGGGAGGGAGATGTTAATGAAATGAAGGAGGGCATTTTTTACACTGTTCGATATTTTATTTGGGTTGGGATAGTAAGCCATCTTCATATGGAAATTTTTTATTGCTCTTTACTTTATATATATTTTTTTACCGGAAATTATAATCTTATTACCTTATTGAAAATAAAATTAATTAAGCTGTATTACACTTTGTTTAAATGATGATATTTCATATATTTTCTAAAAAAATGTCGGCCTATTTTTAAAATTCCTTAACATTTTGAATTTTTTAATCATTTTTTAAAAAAATATATCTGCATTTTTTAAAAATATTTTTTAATTTTTTTAAGGAGAAAAATATTTGTATTTTATTAATTTTTTAATGGTTTGAATATATTTAACTTTTTTTTTTTAGAAAAGTAAGTGCATTTTTAACATTTTAACTTTTAATTTTTTTAACACTTCTTTATAATTATTTTTAAAAAATATTTATTTTTTAAAAATATTTTTAAAAAATTTGAAATTTTTTAACATAAGTTTTAAAAAAATATTTGTTTTTAAAAATATTTTTAAGAAAAATTCTGTATATAAGAATAAACGCTTAACTGTACATAAGAAAAACTTAAATAAATATCTGAATTTTTTAAACATTTTTTGACTTTTTCTTTTAACAAAAATATTCGCATTTTGCAAAATTTTTTTAAACATTCTTAAAAGAGAAATATCTAGATTTATTTTCTTGTATTAAATACTGATCCAAATAAATAAATAAGAAAAGGCATTAAAGGATTTTGAAGGAAATATTTTATGGTTATACAAAACATGCATTAACTATGGAGGATTGTATGAATTGCAATTTTCACACAACACAAAATACAACTTAACTGAGAATATAATAGTTAATTCTGGATCCACAGTTTCTACTCTAGATCTGGTAATTCCTAGTAGACAATCCAACAGCTGTAAATTACTGGTTATTATGGTTTCTGTTTACTGTCTAGATTTTTATCTACCCAAAGGATTGACAATAAACTTTATTCACGTGTCCAAAGAGTGATACCTTGTTAACTACTTACGACCCATTACAATAGAAATGCAGCATCTATCTCATTTTTCATAAATGGTTAGAATCGAACGTGAGACTTCATATTACAAAGATTAGGCCTGTATTAGGCCATGGTACATATTTACAGGAATTGTTAAGAAATTAGGTGATTACTTATAAATTATTAATAGTAAATTAAACAATAAAATTTGCTGATAAAAATGGTCGAACGTGGGACTTCTCTCTCCGAAGAATTCTTATATTTACACATTTGCAGGAATTGTTAAGAAAAAAGTAATTACTTATTATTAATTATAAATAATGATACATACCTATGAAATCAAATGTTTTTACCATCAAACATATGAATTGGATTATTTTCATCAGTTTTGCCTCCTATGAAAGGACCAGACTGTCTCTGCTAACTTGGTAACACGAAGACAGTGAAAAGTAAAATTTCTAAAATACATAAAATTAAAAATCTGCTAAAACTTAAAATATATAATAGGAATGCGACCATTAAAATGCAAGAAAATACACGAAGAAAGTCCGAGTAAAACTCAAATTTAATTATGAAATTGAAAGCAAAATGAAAATAAATATGGAATTACGTACCAACATCAGAGGATGTTGATCTCATTGGCACAGAAGTATGACTTTTCTGCACAAGCAAAAAATGATTGACAAAATTATGCCTCTAAATCCTGTGAAACCAAATTATGAAGCTTACCATGTGGATACTTAATTCCCTATTCATATTCATTTCGTTGTCTTCATTAAATTTTAAATTTAATAGTATTCACACATTATTGAGGTTCTCTCCTTTGTCTTTTCTAATATGTTATTAAATAATGTCTGGCCACTAGGTTTTCCCCCATTCAGCACTAGTAAGGGTGGAAGTGATAGCATTTTATATAGGGGGCACTCCGAAAGCAGATATTCATGATTTAAAAGCAGGGATTAAGCAGAAGATTCCCAGACTTGACTTGCCACCCTCTGAGGTATCCTTTCACAAGGAGGATATTGCGACCACGACATATTTAACATATCTCAGCCACCATTAGTGAACACAGTGGATCTTTGATTGGGTTGAGACTCCCAGCTAATAAGGATTTAGAAGGCATCATGTAAAATAATTTTGATTAAAATTATTTATTAATCGTTGAAATTGTTTATTCTTAATTTTTCCTATTTTTCATATTAAAGGAGGTTAATTTAATGGTTAATCAAATCGGATTTACAGAACAATTTTATTAGTTAGGAAAATTATTTTTCAAAAGAATTGGTAAAACTATATTTTAGGGTGCTCTTTGGCGAACTTGGCAATTCTTTTTGGCGCCATTCCTGTTCGCGCCGATTACAGAGCTAACAGATATGGTTGAACATTCAAAAATAAAGCAACGTCTGTTGGATTTTCAAAATTCTAAAAACGATAAACCAATCAGAGCCTCGACTGTATCTAAAACCATCAGAACATGATTTGGTTTTGCCCAGCTTGGCGATCAATCGTGATCACAACTTGGCGAGAATCAAAGGGGCACCCTAAGGTATAGTTTAACCAAAGAATTTGACACTTTGCAACGAAAAGCCTAAAAAAACTGAAAGCTCGTATAAAGAGTTGTTGAGCATCTACTCTGCATATGTCTTTCGAAAGAACTTTTCCTAGATAGTGGGACGGATTCTGTTGTGACCATGGAGGAAACCTGGAATATTCTCAAGCATCCATTCTGACATAAGTGCATAAAGAAGACAAAAACGAAACATCATTACTCAACATCGAGTGGGGTCCTTCTCGAGATTTAACACACCAAAAAATTCAGGTTCCCCATGAAGCTATCTCGTTTTCAAGGAAGCAGAATTCTGCATCGAATATATTAATAACAGAAAACTGTTATGAAGATTAGGATATTTTATATATTTATCTTTCTCATAGAAAGTTTTATAAATAACGAGACTTACTCTCATACTGCAAGGTAAGAAAAACAGAAAACTTCCAAGCACCCACCTAGACCGATATCTATGCATAAAACTGAAAAATACACTATTTATCTTTGAATATTCTACAAGGACTAAATAGAATAAACTTTCAGATTTGCTATTCAGAAAATCTAGAAATTTTATTCACTGAAAAGCGCAGGCTTATAATTCAAATGTATATTGAACTCAATGTAAATTTGCTTTAGTAAAATTAATGAAAGTAATGTAACATTCTACTCCGCTTAAAATTGTCATTGGTACGTAATCGATAAATATAAAGAAAAATTATTTAAGGCATCACAGATTCCAACTTCTTCTATCCTTCTACTGTATAATTTGTTTCAGAAAAATATATTTATCTGAAATCTATTTACGCGTTTTAATTTAGGTATTTAATATTCTGTTACGGAAACTCTGCTCACTTCAAGAAAGAAGCAAGTTTTTCATACTGTTAAAATAGTCTTCGATATTTAGCCACTATTGTAAGTTAAGAAAAATATTCATATAATCATATTCCATACTTTATTTCTGTGGTGTAATTTATTAAAAAACGATATTCTCAATTTGAATTTTTCAAATTACAAGCTCTTATGGTATATCAAAAGTGAACTTTTAAAGCATTTTTGTATTTTTAAGAAATAATTCTTTCTCGCATTGAAACATGTTTTTACGTTTCTTCCAGTATGCCAACGATAGGAAATACATTGAAAAACTGGACAAATGAGCCCCAACTTCAATATTTAATCCACGGAACAAAAGTGAACTATTTTAAGTCTTTATATATCATTTGATTTGTTTTCGTCTGGTATACACTTTGAGACTTCATTTCGTGTTAAAAAATAAATTCTTCATGCATTCACTTTTTTAAAAAAAGCACTTATATTTAAAAGCCTTTTAAACACATATTATCAAAGATCAAGTTTGAACGTTGGAAACAAAAGTGAATTTTTCAAGTGTTTATATCGCATTTGATTTGTTTTTGGCTGAAATTTACTTGAGACATGATTTTGTGGTAAAAAACATCATAGAATTTTCAAATCGTCTGTTTGCTCTGAAATCGAGGTACTTTTTCACTGGAAGCTACTGTCTGACAGGGCTTCCTCGCTAGTATATATTCAATCTAATACATATATTAAATACATATAGAGGCAAAACCTCTGTATAATAAATGTGGATTTCGAAATTGCTTATTAAATGTTGTCAAGTTCAAAACATTTCTGATAAAAACTTCATTGAATAGAAAATATATTAATTTAAATTTCTAGTGGTAGCGCATGTAATGAAAGAAATCGTAATAATAAATAAATTTATGTTATTAAGTGTGAATGAATTTAAAATAAATAGCTATAAATTATTAATTTGAATTTTCGTAATCACTTTTATGATACATGCATCATAATGGTGCTGGTGAGTCCCGGGCTGTACCTAAAGGTTAACTGCAACTGAATGAGGAAGGGTGTGGTCATCTTTTTAATTGCTCACCGAGGCAAATGATGCTTCACTTTGGTGATCTTACGGGAAGAGGCGTGAAGTTACTTAAACGCTAAGGCTCTCATTTTCATGACAGTAAACATTTGAATATCAATAATTGAAATTGATTAAAAAATTACTGAGAAGTTATTTCCCTCAAAAGTATGTCAATTTTATATTAATTCTACATCATTTACATTGTTTCTAATATCGTGTCTTTTTTTATTAATAATAATATTTTATAATTAAATACTTTACATGAGAATTGTTCGTAGAATTGAATCTCATTTTCCTAATTGCATAAAATTACTTTTACAGATAAATTATAGCAAAACAATTATTAAAACATTACTACAAAGAAAACATACATTTTTCGTAATCATGAAAATTAACTGAAATTAATACGTGAATTAATCATATCAATATTCATATTCTTGATAATAAGCAGAATATATACGATTATTTATCTTTATTTATCATCTTTATCTTATATCGATATAATCTGAATATGCAATCCATCACACAATAGTGATCAATGCCAATCAAACTAAATGATTGGCTGACTGCGTTTTGTCATGGATTGATTATCAATCAGATCACGTAGTTTGCCACTTTCCAAATTCACTGTTCTGTGAATATTTCGCTTATGATAATTATATGCACACAGCAAGAAGGTAAAAATTGTTCATCATCAGTCAATACACAGTCGGTTCCTATTTTAAAACTTAATTTTTCCAGAAAGGCTGAAGATCAGTAGGAGATAACAAAGCGTTTTACTCCAAAGATTGATGATTGGCGTATAATCAGAGTAAGTCATGCGCCAACTCTTCTAACTTGGCGAGGAAAAATTTAGTTCCGCATGATTCCCCAATCGAGAAAGCTTCTTCAAAAGCCATTTAATCAAGAAACCATCTGATCGTGTCAATCTCGAATTTTTTTTTCCACGATTGTTTCGTGTGGAAGAAGACGCCGGAAGATTTACCAGCGGACATCTTGTACTCTGATATCATGAACGAAATCTCAATGCTTTGTTGTTCAGAGGAATATATCGATACAAGCAAGCAAGATAATCGATGATTTGAGACGAGGGTGGAAGAATGAGTAATGGGGTCGTTTACGTCTCCTCAGGGTTCATTAATTTGTAAATAATGTTGCATTTTACGTGATAAGATTTTCTAGAAGACATGAAAATTTGTAGTCATCAGAAATTACTTAAAAAATGCATATTTAAAGAGAGTTAAAAGACTTCTATTTAAATAATTTTTCTATTCGTTGAGTTTTCGGCAAGCTGAAAAATTATGCTTTAATTTGTTGAGTTAACCATCAAACTTCGCACATTTTTAGAGTTTCAATTAAATATGTACTTTTATAAAAACTATATAAATAATTATGATAGTTTTTTGTTGCTTTTTATTCTCAATATATTAAAATAAGGGAATATTGTTCATACAAGTGACATAATATCTTTCCTTCCATATTGATGCATCAGCCTAGTGTGGGTCATGCCTTTCCGGACAGCAGATTTCCAGACCACCTTCTGCTTTCGTAGACTCATCCAATTTTTTATTTTCAGAATCTTTAGATCTGTTTCGAAGACAGGTGATCTATCGGATCCTTTTTCGAGCCCCAGTTGGTTTAGCGTCGAAGATCTTTTTGGTGGCTCCCCCATCCTCCAGCTTGATCACGTGTCATACTTATTTCAGTTTTTGTATTGATGTAAATTTTATTAGGTCTGGCTCCTTATATAGTTTATAAAATTCCGAATTTGTTCTTCTCCATGTATAATTACATTTTATACCTCTAAAATATTTCGCAGCATCTTTCTTTCAAAAACTGCTAGGATTTTGGTCATCGTCCTCGTTTCAACAGCATGTATGGCTATGGGCCTTATCAAAGTACTATAATGTAGCAATTTTGTTTTCTTGCTAATCAGACTATATTTTAAATATCTGTGTATTACAACATTTGCTACCGGCAGTAACTTTGTTGCGTATCACTGGAATTCGTAGTATTTAATCCACAGCCCAAGTACTATGAACTACTTGAAATGTGTAGTCTCCTGTTTCAAGATATGTGTCATCAAAACTGGCCATATATTTGGTCGTAATTTAATTTATTGTAAGATGCAATTTCTTTGTCTCACTTTCCAAGGAAAGGAAGGCTTGTTTAAGAGCTTCTAGAGTCCGGGTGACTATGGCAATGCCAAGTGACATAATATTCATATTAGAACATAGTGACAATATTAATATTAGAGAATGTCATAATATTCATATATGAATAGAATTCACGTTAGTAAGGGATATAGTACTTAGATAAAAAAAATTACATGATACTTTTATCAGAAAGTGGCAATAATATTTATAGAGTGACATTCATATTTGTAGCTTACATTCATAATAGTAAGAATTATTAACAGATTGATATTCATATTGGAACGACTTTTCTGAAGTCTTCTATACGGATAGAGGTTTACGACAAACTGACCCTCTGTCGTGTTTACTATTCAACTTGGCCTTAGAAAAAAACTATCAGGAAGTCTGGTCTCACAGCAAGAAGAAACTTCTACCAGAAGGCTTTAAAAATCATAGCTTTTGCCGATAACTACGCCTTTATTGGTAGATCTGGAAAATTTGTTGCCGAGGCTTTCAATCTATTGGAAACTGAGACTGGTAAATTAGGTCTAAAAATAAATTACGATAAAACAAAATTCATGGAGATTTCACAGAATGCATCTATTCCAGAGCCATTTAAAGTGAAAAACTACACCTTTGAATCAGTGTCACAATTCAAATATCTTGGAACTATCATTATCACTCACAATGATTTGAAGGTAAAGATGAACAACAGGCTCGCCATGACAAATAAATGTTATCATGGTCTCAAAAGCCAACTAAAATCTCGATTTATGAGCTTAAAAACAAAAATTAACATCTATAAAACATTAATTTAAGCAATCATGCCTCATGGGAATGAGTGTTGGGCAATTACTAAATTACATGAAAATAAATTATTAACCTTTGCACATAAAAATCTTAAGAAAAACTTATGAAATCCATGAGAAGGATAGCTGGAAATCTAACTTTGAAATCTATCAAAAGTACAAGAAACCCGATATTGTTAAAGTTATAAAATGCGATAGATGGCTTGCACATTTGCACCGATCTAATAATTCAAAAAAATGCGGTAAAAATCTCACTCTTGCAAATCTCATGGGAAACAGAAGACCACCAATTCAGTGGTTCGATTTTTAGTGGAAAAGGCCTGATAAATAAAGAAAACTGGAGGAGCGTCGTGATAGATAGGACCAAATGGCAACGACTATTAGCGACGGCCTTGACTTGTAACAGGTTTTAATGCCTTAGAAGAAGAAGAATATTCATATTAGTAAGAGATATGGTAATCACAGTAAAAAATGACTTAATGTTTATACAAGACTACCATTAATATTTGTAACGGTATATCAATCGTGTTATAAACATTTACTGATGAAACCTTTATACCAATAGAAAGTATTATTATTTAACTTAAGGGATAATATAATATTTATATTAGTTTATGATATCCTATTTCCACAATCAAAAAGAAATTAATATTGATACTATAAAAAATCATAATATATATGTTTAAATACGATGTAATATTTCAAAAAATGACATAATATCCATGTCAGGAAATGACAACAATCAATGTAAATGATAAAACAAAATTACATTAGTAAATGTCATAATAATATTAGAGAATAACACTATATATGTTTGCAAGCAGAATAATTCTCACATAAGCAGCTAACATAATATTAGCAATATTAGAAATTATATATTAGTAAGCATCTTAATCATGATATCAGCAAATGATATAATATTCGAATAATTATGGCATGCATCATATATTGACATTAATGTATGTTTTCCCCCTGGTAGGATGCGACGAAAAGGGTGCAACGCAAGTGTCAATCTCGTTCGTCACTTGAAACTTGGCATAGATAACGAAGTCGCTAGCTGTATTCCGCAGCTTGGATCAACAGAAATATGCAGTCGGGAACCAGCAACAGCCTTTTCCTTGCGATTTTGAGTCAGTTCTTAGATTTTAATTTTCACAATTTTAGATTTTAGTTATTTTCTTCTTTCTAACAGATGTTTTGGTAATTATGTACAAAAAGTTGAAAAATTGTGAGCAATGTTTCAACAAAAAGCCTCCAACACACAAGTCTGAGTTCTGAGAAAGATCCACTCATTAGTGGTCGATAAAATTGAGTACCAAGCATGCTAGGGAATTAAACACTGAGAATTTCCCGTTCATCTAGCCGAGACCTATGCTTCGCACTCTAGAGTCCTAGGTCAAGAAAACAGATATGGGCCCTGTAGTCCTTGACTCCCCCCCCCCCACCGATTGGCTATCGTGCCACATAGTTTTTTCAACAAAACAATTAAACTTTACTAACTGTATACAGTACTTATATGAAATGTTGCAGTTTCCTTAATTGTGAATACTATTAGTACAATATAAATGAGTGTTTAACTCAAATAATGGTATTTTTAGTCAAATATTGTGTTATTCGAAAAGTTATTTCATTTTATATGAAAAGGAAAAAACGTATAGCAAATAAATATTTTATTGAATTGCATACTGTCAATTATAGTCCAATATCTTTTACCATTTTTATGGTCGTAGCAGGATTTCATACTCATAAAAATGTAAGCTTTCGTTAGCAAATAACAGATTCAGGTGAGAAAAACTAACTTTCCGAACAATCTAAGATTAAAGAAATAAATGACATTCTTAGTCAAATAAATAAGTTTAACTCAAGAAATAAAGGGCACCCTTAGTCAAATAAGCTTAAGAAATAAACGGTATACTTAGTCAAATAAATAAGCTTAAGAAATAAACGGCCTTCTTAATCAAATAATTGCGACCTTGCTCTATTGTCCAAAAGGGGATTAAGAGAAACTCTTTGGCGAAGTATCGTCGTACTCATTTCTCTTAAAAGGATCAGTCTTCCACTACCATATTTGAAGATGCAAATTGGAAAATCTTTGTTAAACATTTTAAAAATCCATTTATTCAGGGTTTCAACTACTCCAGGGTCCTTTTGCTGCAATAACAGCACGTTGTGCTTATAATTTCAAAGGACTGATGATATCTACCGAAAATAACTCTAAATCATCTCTTATGTAAACATTTTCCTCAAACGAAGCTTGTTTCAGAGCATGTCTTTAGCAGCTGGACTATCATTACTATTCGGTAAAAACTAGATTCGCCACCACAAGACTTCCTTTGCAGTCATCAAACTCAAAACCTAGGAAAGCTTGTTATTCAGATTTTAGACTCTATTCAGCCTACGTTTATATGCACAAGCCTTCAATAAAAGTGGTTTCTATTCGTCCCACACTATGACAGCATATGTGAAGACAAATCAGAATAAAATTTCTTACTATAACATACAAACAAAATAACCATCCTGAGCTCCCAGTGACGCAATGGTTTGGGGCAGTAAAAGACCTCAGATTTCAACAACTTTTGAACTTCAGCTTTCTGCGCTTTCTGTCGAGGTGAATAATTGAAAGTTTTCCAGGTTTTCTACTTTGTTATACGTGAATACAGTTCGTTATTAAGGAAAAATTCTTTTGAATGATAAAAGCAGTGATTCTTAATTATAAATTAGAGCTTGATGTTTTTTAATCATTTAATTTATGTCTGGACATAAATATGATAATTCTACTCTCATATCGTCTTCTACATTAAACAATTCCTATATATACATATTAGGTTGGGGAAAAAGAAATCCATTATTTTTACGTGAACTTTATGTAACTTCTTTTGGATTCACTTTGTTAAAAGGTTTAAAACAGCTTTCATGTAGATTTTTAGGTCTTGCGCGTTACGACTGCTGACATGCGGTTAACTTTGATCATTTTTGATATTTTATATACATTTTCGACGATGCTGTATCCACATGCGAGGTGCATCTCTAACATCAAAAATACCCGAACGGAATCGAAACAAAAATTGTACGTAACTGGTTGTTACAGTCTTATATAGGACGATAAACACCTTTCTCAATTTTAGTCACCCGGCTATCTTTTTCGCCGTTACAAGAGAAAAACGAAAATGTATCGAATTTTCTGTTTGTTGTCTTCCATTTTTAAAACCTTGTACTCATAACTGAATTAATCAAACAAAAAACCGCAAGAGGATATTTTAGTGTCCAATGTCACCTTTCCAACGAGCATAAATCTGAAATTGTTTGATAGATACCTCACGAGATATCGATCACTACAGACGTCTACCGAAAAAATAATGGATTACTTTTTCCCCAAACTAATATATATATTTTTTTCGTTCCTTTTTTGGTTAATACTGAAGGTTCAAATTCACACAAATGATATGTAGAAAATTGTAATAAATGCTAGAACACTTGAAATTTCTTTATGTGCGGCAAATTTTTCACTTTATGAATGTCCACAGTTATGGAATATAAAAGCAGTTTTAACTGTAAAAAAATATGGTACTTCATTGTAAAAACAAGTTTTTTTTACAGTGTACTTTTTCTTGATTTTAACAAACTTTATTCGTAATAAAAAAAGCATAATAATTTTTATTACCTACATTTCTAAAAGTTGGTAGTATACTTTCTTTAAGAAGGCGTCGGCACACAAAAGTGCCGTGGCACAGTGGTTTAGAATCACTGGATTAAAGCCTTCCTCTGTCAGAAAGCCCTCCAAGGCATACCAGAAAACATTTTTCATGTGTAACATATTGGTCTTCATTTTTTGAAACTATAACATAATATGGAACGACAGAAAATGCTCATAAATTATTATATCGAGGGAAAGTGTTACAAAATCCAGCTAACTTTTTATTATTATCATTAATATTATTATTTTCATGGGATGTTACGGAGACCAGAATTTGTTGCAAGAATATGCGGCTTGAAATAGTAATGTGAGTTGATCGAGCAGAATAATCCCAATAAATTCAGAAATTTTTGGGGCAAATGAAACAAATAAAAATTCATGGAGAAAAGATTCTCCCGACCCATTATGAAATTATTCAATTTTTAACAAAAGTGGTAATGAAAAAAATTTTTAATTTCTTTTACTCCATTAAGTTTTGTTTTGTTAAACTTAAAGTAAAGTGTATTAAAGTGTACAATTTGATATGAAAGAGAGAGAGAGAGAGAGAGAGAGAGAAACAGTTTATTAATTATTAACAGTTATTAATGCACCTCGCACAGGTAGGCCCATCTTCGAAAATATCAGTAAAATCACAAAAATATGTGAAGAGGACTGTATGTTAGTTGTCCAGAAGCTAAAGATTAGCCACAAAACAGTTAGAATTCCTTTACACAAAGCTAATCAAAAACATGTAAATAAAGTCTTAAATCTCACGTAAAAATAATGGATTCTTTTTCCCCAAATTAATAGAATGTTTATTAACTAATTTTAAAAATGTATAAGGTATAGAGAGTTTAAAAAAATACGAAAATCTAAATTAAAAAAATAGTAAGGTGATTATAATTAGGATCATTTTAAATTTATAACTTAGTGTTATAAAAACTAATTTTTTAGTTAAATTAAAAAATACATAAATAGTTAAAAATAGTGATAGAAAACAATTAAAAGTAAACTTCAAAAGATAATAAAAAGTAGAGTGATTCTTAAAATGATTATGTATAGGTAAATATAAAAACAAAAATATAAATAAACATAAAACAATATAAATAAATGAATTGGATAACAAGAAATAGGTTGTTTCTAAAAATATCTAAAGCTAGCGATATAAAATTATTAATTGTTCAATATAAAAATAAAATACATAAAAATTAAAATGAGATAATAAAATTGGGCTATTTCTTAAAATAATTAATAAAAAAAAGTATATAAATGTATTTTAATGTTACTGATTGCATATATTTTCAACATAAATGATTAAATAAAATAAAAATTACGCGCGGGATGCTTTGAATATAGATATTATCTCTGAATCCATATTGTAAATTATAATTAACTGTTCGTTCTGGTTATTTGCTAGTTTTTTTTAACTGTTTTTAAGCGATAATTATTTGATAGTTTACATTTTATTTTTTATTCTTCTAAGAATAGGAGGACTATTATATCTAGGAGCAATCCCTGTAGACATTGTTATGTTTCACAAATATAATCACCTAGTTAGAGTTTCAGTGTAAAAAACCTGTGTTGAAAATCTTTCATTAAAAAACAAAACGATTGAGTTAAAAACTTTAAAGTCAAAAATAGGTAAAATTTAACATTATTTTTTTTATGTTGGATTTAATAAAAGAGGATAATAACAAAAAAAAAATTATCGCCGATTCAAAATATTCCAGAATTTCATTGGCATTTTTTGGTCTAATTTTATGCTACTCCTTCTATATGTCAGTACGTATATATGCTTTACTTACATTAATACCAACGCAAAATATTATTAAGCATGATCTCTGCAGAATATTTGTTTTGTTAGGAATAGTAAATAACTATAGCTAATTAAAAATAAAATGTCTAAAATCTTTAAAAATTTTTTAAATAATTAATTGAATTAAAGAAATTAAATTTCAATCCAGGCTTTAAAAGAAGAAAAATTACCGGAAAAGGCTGTAAAACACTTTTAACTATTACGTATATCTTATTTATTGGTAAATATCATTAAAGAAGAAAGAAGAAAAATTGGTAATGTCTAAAATAAAAATACTGAGTATTAACTTTAGCTCTTGACTTAAAGATAACGAACTGTTTCTCATTGCAGAGGATTTTTCGTCAATCTTACCCATATATTTTAACCAGAACCGTATCCCCATTTTTTTTATTTTGGAGAGGATGAGTACCCATAAGCCCCAGGAGGGTATTAGGATTTTGTCGCTCAAGAAATAGGTCAGTGGAGAAGCGCGAAGTCAAAGTAGTTTTTCCCCTTCATCCCATGGGAAAAAATCGTTTGCACTTAAATTATGTCATTGTCATCCTCCGAGAGTCGTGAACCGCACCGGATGACATCGCAAGGGAAAAGTGACACAGTGAGATTACTTGTGTCACAACAAATATTTTCTTTTTTGTTACTTTTTTGTCCTCAAAGTCATCATCCATTACAAAATAGATTGACACACTCAAGAATTACTAATTCAGACCATTCAAGAAATAATAAAATACAACTTAATTATATTTTATTAATATATAATATACATATTTTTATTTATAACTAATTGGGATATTAATTTGACTAATGGAAAAATGTTAATTGTGATAATTATGAAATCCTAATTTTAAATTTAAAAAAATTTAGTTATATATTAATTAATTAATTACAACATAATAAATTGCACAAAATTGTATAAAAATAACTATTAATATAAATAAAATGATGTTAAATACAACCCATTTTATAATGTATTACATTTTTAAACAGTGTTGTAACCAAATGTGCTGTTCCTTTTTAAAAATAACTTTAACTTACATATAAGATGATAGTTATTTTTAGTTAAATGGTGGTTGTGTCAACTAATTTAAAAATTTCAATTTTTTATAATGAAAGTGTTCTTGCTTATATCACTAACGCTTTATTAAATAAATAAAAACTCAATATAAGCTAAAATGGAGAATAAGAAATCACTTTAATTTTATTTTCTTGTTATTTTTTTAACATTACTATTCCCTAAACTTTATATACAGGTTTTGCAATTAAACAGATTCATTTTATACCTCATAACAAAATTTAAGTTTAAAAATTAACTAATTATTAAAGTTTGATTCATTATTCAAATGTATAATAATAATAATAATATTATTAGTATATTGTATATTTTACATGTGATATATAGATATAAATAAATAATTTTGAAAAAAATTATTTGTTTTTTAAGGATTAATTCTTGTTTAAATTCAAAAACGAAATCATTTGATTAATTCTTTAAACATGGATAACAAAGACTATTTAATAGACACAGAGTTCTTGTTCTCGCCTTTTCAGACATTCTAAAATAGAAATTTCCTTCACAAATTTTCCACATAATAAATATCAAATTATGGCAATATCAATGATTTAGAAATAACTATAATGTTAATAATAAATAATTCACTAAAAATTTTGAAATTTTAATTAAAAATAAATCAAAAAGATTTTTTTATTTATTTAAAATTTATTCTAAATTTATTTCCCTTTCATACTATTGTTTAATATCACATAAAAAAAATGGATTTAATTCTTTTTTTTTAGTTAAATCAAGTTTTTTTTCTCTTTAAAACTACACTAAATTCCTTATCGCTGTCTTAGCGATAAGGAATTTAGTGCAATTTTCTAACACTAGATTGCGCTACTGGTAGAGTTCATATTTCTGCTTTAATGTGTGTGGACTTGTTCTTTTCTGTATTAATTTTTCTGGATATAAATTTTCAAACTTTGAAACGAAAATACTCAGAATAACACGTTTATATTTTGATTTTATAGCTTTTAAAATTTTTCATAGTTATAATTACGCGTATCGAAAACAAAAAATTAGATCGATTAGTATTATTACAAATTATAATTGATAGAAATTCCACTTTGTTACAACAACTTTGAAAGAGAATCTTATCACATTTTAACGTTGTATTTACTAAGATCCGAAATTACAAGCAAATGAAAAATGGATTTTCTTCTGCACATTATTTTTTATATATGAAAATACCTCTTGGTTCTTCCTATTGTGAAGTATTGCAGTAAAAATAGGAATTTTCTTCTTTTTTAATTTCAGATTGTTTGAAAGGTTAGGTTATTGATGATTCCTGATACCAATTTCTATCATTTGCCACCACTAAATTGAAATTATCTATTAACTACTATCCATGGTTATGTGGTGGCCTAGTTAGTTATTCTTTACGTTCTCGCAATCGAAAGGAAGGACTTTAACAAAGACCCATCGTGAGGAGTGGCTGATGAAATGGTACCTCTGGGGGTAGCACGTCATGTATTGGGATGTCTTTTGTTTCGTCCGTGTTTTTAAATCGCGAAAATTTCCAGCCGACTGTTTTTGTCTAATTAGTAGGACTCAATTCAGGGAGTAATTCTACCCACGGTTCTGTTAGGAGATTAATAACCTCCTTTTCAAAATCCCAAATTAAAGGAGGGTCTTTGGGTCCTAAAATACTTTTAATTTTTGGAACATAGGGTCCTATCTGCACGACCATCTTCATCTAAAGATTAAATTCGTTGTTTTCTTTTAGTACAATTTTATGTTACTTATTCATCTTTTATAATATAGTATCCTCGATTGTAACAGATAAAAATGCATTAAATTTTATTTTAATGCAATTTTTGAAAAAACGTACTTGTGATTTTTAACTGACCGTGAATTTTTTACCGAATGGTTAAAATACTGAAAAAATTCAGTCTCTATGGAAGACACAATTTTTATCCATCGTTAATAAGGTTTTGAATGTTGTGTAAATTCCATTTTAAGAGACTTTTTGAACGCTAGCCAATTTTAGTGAAACTGATTATATTTATTGTTAGAATTTTTTTATAACGATATAAATGGAAAAGAATACCAGTAATCTTAAATTATGCTCACCGTGTCCTAATGGCACCACTCTTCAGAGCATAAGGTTCCAGGTTCGATCTTTGCCACAGTTAAACAACGGGAGATGAATGTTGTGCTATTGTCCTCAGCATGGACGTTTGTCGTGGTGGGTGTTTGGGAGTTTCCCAGATTTCCACCCTTGCAACACGTTGAAAATCGCTTACGGTCAATGAAAAATCCTCCAAGAAGGCAATTTACGCAGTGGATTCCAAAATGCCTTACAACTGGATTCGCTAATAGGCTGTTCACTTCACACTGTCTCAATTAATCTTAAATAAGCTTACCGCAATTCGCTCTTCGGATTGAAATTTTACAGGTTCGATCCCAGTTCTTTTATACAACTGGAGATAGATGTGATTTTGTCCTTTGTATGGACTTCTGTCGTAGTTGGTATTTGGGAATTTTCAGTGTTTTCTCCCTTGCGACATGCAGTCCAATAACAAAACAAGAAACTTACCAACCATAAATGTTTTAAAAAAATTTGTTTTTTCTTAAGAAATGAAGTTTTTATAAAGTTAATCCTAATTTTAACAATTAAAAAATTATATACAAGATGATTTTAAGAAATTTTATTAATCCTTTTATTATTAAATTAAAAAAATATTAAAATTTAAATGCCTAATTACAATAATACATTTCAATGAAGTGTGACTTAAAGTTATAAATTTATCGATGCATTTTAACGAAAAGTAAGTTAAATAAAAGAAAAAGTTTCAATTAAAAATAATCAATTTTGAATTAAATTCACAGATTTTTTTAATAAAAAAAATCTTTCTACATTAGTTTAAAGTTTCCCAATTTAAAAATTGTGAATTTTAATTTCTAGCATATATTTTTGAAGAGATTAAGGCTTAATAAGGATAATCAATTGAAATGTATATAATTTAGTCCTTTAAAGGACTAAATTATATACATTTCAATTTATATTTATTTCAATTTACATTTCAACAATTTACATTTCAATTTATATATACATATCAATTTAATTATATACATTTCAATTAAATATATACATTTCAATGGAATTTATTAATTAATAAATTCCATTTAAGAGAAATTAATTTCATGAATTATTTTTCAATTCTTATGAGGGAGAATTTCTTGTCAGCTGCCCGTCACGTGACATTAAGAGAGGGTATTAACCTCTAACAACACACCCTACGATTTCCCAATAAAGTTATATGGGTGTCTTTTGTAAAATCTAATGAAAAATTGCAGCTATGATCGCTCGTTTCGCGACAAAGCTCTGGATCGGCCTATCTAGAAATGAATAGGTCCATTAAAGGACGCCCTAGTGCTTCGTCAAGGTTGGTTTATGGTACTAGATTCCGTTAAGAGATGTGGGGAGGTCCATTATTCCCATGGGCTTCGAGAAAGAACACCCAGAAGAGTTGAGTAAGAAGACTTGGCTCACACTAATGTCGCAATTTTCGAACTCTTTGGCGCAAGATATTTTGTAAATCGATTTTTATGCGTTTACAGTTTGAGAAATAGAATGCCAGTGATATTGTATTCGAAAAGTGTTTTCGAATGGTATAAATTTGGGTGTTAATTATTCATTTTGGTTTTTATAGAGACGATTTTGTCAGTCTTGCGGTTGTTACTTTTGCCTGCACCCCCGAAACACAAAGTAAATACCTCTAACTGCAGAAGTTCAGCCAAATATCTTTGCTAGCTGATGATACGTAATTTAGAGTTTTGTTAAAAGAAACTGAGAAAATGGACTTTTAAAGAAATGTTTTAAGCCTTATTTTGATGCAGCAATACTTTTATGAAGACAGTTTGATAAGCCCGTGACATTAAAAAAAAAAAAAAAAAAAAAAAAAAAAAAAAGAAGTGGCTCTCTGACCGTATTCTTATTTGGCGTTCCATTTATTACCTGCAGCAATATTTTAAAAAATGTCCGACGATATTTTAAATAGTTTGAGCATTATATTCAAAACCAAACCATAAACGAACTTGTTTTGAAAGCTGGAAAAAGAATTTTGTAAGTTGATTAAATAATTTTCGCTAAGAAAAACAATTATCAAAATTGAAAAAGTATGGGGAGTGCTGATCCCATAGTATCATTCCATCACTATGGGCTTACGGAACTTCGTCAGGGTCGTACAAGCACAATAGATGCAGAGAGTTCTGGGTGTCCAGCTAAGGTTATGACTGAAGAAATGATCCACTAAATCTATGATATCTTGTGTGTCAGAAGACCATCTAGTGAAAATGCGCGAGATAGTTACAAAAGTAAACATACCAACTGAATGTGTATTCAGTAGTTTTTGGAAGCATTTGGCATAAAAAAGTTATCAGCCATAATTTAATAGTGATGCTGATAATGTATCAAAAGTGGAATCGTGTATACATTTCAAAGCAGCGTTCAGACAAGTTCGGGCAACAATCCAAGCGGATTTTTACACCGTTATGTTACAGTAGAAGAAACTTGGATACATTATTGTACACCAGAAAAGAAAGAACAGTGAATTGAACAGTTAGGTCCTTCTTCTAGAAAGATCATGGGGACTAATTTTCTGGAGGAAGGACAGACTTTCTGGAAAAGGGACAAGCAATCACCGGACAGTATTGACCGAGTTATTCGACAGTTTCAATGAAAAGTTGTAAGTAAAGAGGGGCTTCATTTGAACAAGAAAACAGTTTTTTTCGTCATGAAAATGTGGCAGTTTACTTACGCCCTCAACAGCTGTTGTTAAATGGATTAAATTACATTACAATAAATTACCCATCCAACCTGTTCTCTTAACTTGACCCACAGCGATTTTTTTCCTTTTACAGATTTAATAAAAAGGGTTGGAAAAAGAAATGTTTTCCAAATTCTGAGATCATCAAGGGCACAAATGGTTATTTTGATAAAATCTTATTTTTTGGAAACATTAAAAAAACTTAGATCATCTTTGGGAAAATTGTATGTAAGATTATGAAAGGGGATTATTTCGAATAATTGAACATTAAAAGTATATATATATATATATATATATATGTTACCGTGAAAGACCGAAATCAGAGAATGTCGACATTCATCGGTGAATGTCAACACATACCAAAAACGTTGGTGAAAGACCGTACAATTGATTACATTTCTTGCACTTTCGGACCATCGCCGGTATATGTCGACAATCACAGACAAGCTTTGGTGGAATTTGAAAAGATGATTAAAGAGCTCGAAAAGGAGATAACAGAAGGCCATTCCCGGGCTTCCCTTTCCACCACAGCATTTAATTTGTTTTTTAATTTGTTTGTTGTCAGGTTTGTCCCGCGGGTTAAAAATCCTCTACACTTCCTCTACTCACCGTGATTGGTCACTCCTCCTTTCTAAGAGAGGCGATAAGTTACGTCACACATGTGACGTTTTTCACGCCTGAAATATTGAGATAAGAAAATGCAAATCTGCATTTCTCCTCTCCGGATACGGAGAGATGAAACGCATATTCAAGATTCACCATTAGTGCATTGTGGATGTCGACATTTGCCGGTGTAAGTGAGAAATGAGGATATCTAGCAAATATTTCGGACATACACCAAGCGACTACGTGAATGTTGACATTCACCAGCGAATGTCGACATTCTCCAGATTTCGGACTTTCACGGTAACATATATATTAATAACTTTTTTATGTAACTGATCGAATATGAATTAAAGGAATGATTCAAACTATTTCCTTAGAGGGAGCAATCCAAGTGTTTTATTACATATGAATTAAAAAAAATTACTTTTATATAAAATACTGGCAATCCTTGTCGTTGTATAAAAAAGAATAAACTCCCGAAACAGAAAAAGAAGTATGAAAGGAAGCTGCTTTCGAAATATTCAGAGCAGGGGACGAGTTTTCTGGACAACATTCTTCAAACACCCCTTCAATCTGTGTCTCCGTATCTCCCCCAACAGTGTCACAACGTCAAATACGTTAATATGAATTAACACTTTCATTGTTTTCGGGGCGTCGATTCCTGGTAACAAATTACCTCCGCCCCTAAATTAATCGGGAATAACTGGAATTGAGCTTGGTTGCTCCTATTGGGAGAGAAACCTGTTACAGAAGCGCCACATTTGGCGATAAATCCCCTCTAACTTTTTCACTCGAGTTGAAAATAACGTATGTTTGAGTTTACTATTAAATTCATAGATCCCGCATTCACATACACATGCAGATACGCAGATAACAATTAAGATATGTCAGATTATACAAAATCGATTGGAAAGAACTTATGACTAATAATTTTAGCTATTTTTAAGGTACCAAACTTAAGGGAAAATGAAATGAACTGTGCGAAATAAATAAATAAATAAATAAATAAAAAGGATGAGTAATTTTTTAGCTTTCACAAGAAAATCATAGAAATATTGTTAAAATATATCTAGTGTTATGTTTTTGCTATAAATATCTTGGCATGTTTACGTTTGATTATATTGCTCTAAAGTCAATAAAAAAGTCTTTAATAAAATTATACAAAAAGGTTAAAATAATGTGTATTACACAGGCATTATTTTAGAAAAATTTATGTATAATTTCATTAATAATTCTTTTAAGTATATTATATTCCTTTGTATTGTAAATTATCCTTTCATATTTGTATGCTATTAACAATTCATAGCTATATTAGGTTGGAGAAAAAGAAGTATATTATTTTTTTCCTGAACTTCTAGGTTTTATTTACATATTTTTGATTGGTTTGATGCAAATGATTTCAAACTATTTTGTGGTTGATCATTATCATTTAAACTGCTTACGGACTAAATAGTGGTCCACTTCGGACATTTTTGTAATTATATTGATATTTTCGACGATGGATTGGAAAATGTGCGAAGTGGATATTTGGCATTAAATATACTTGAATGGAATCGATGAAATCAAAACGACAAGCAATTGGCTGTCACACAGTATCGGGATCATAAGCAATATTCACTATTTTCAACTGCGTGACTTGTATTTTTGTCCTTAGCAAATTGTGAATGTGCTGCTATTTTCTCTTCATTGAATTCCATTTTTAACATCATGTACCTTATAATTGTATGAATATATATATATATATATATATATATATATATATATATATATATATATATATAATTTTAGTGTGAAATGGGGACGAGTATAAATCTGAAATTGTAGGATCGATAATGAATGAGATACTGAATATTACAGTTATAGACTAAAAAATAATCTATTTCTTTTTCCCCAACTTAATATTATTTGAAAGACTTTGCATTAAATGGTTTAAAGGTAAAAAAAAAAAAAACTTAAAAAAAAAAATACATGTAATAAGCTTAAAATTTAACATTCATTCGATTTCTTACTTAATTCACAAGTCATTTAGAATATTAACATATTCAAAAAATTCCTTATTAGTTTTTATGTATTCTTGCATTATTTATTTTAAATATTTTTGAAAATTAATTTTCTCTCATTCATATAATTTTTTAAAATTGATTTTTATTTCAAGCTAGAAATAAAACATTTTGTTTTTAACGCTTTATTAGAAATTTCCATATGATTAATTTTTAAAAATTTTCTTTTCCATATGCATTTACTCATGATTTTACAATAATTGAATCTCGATGTTTTTTATTTTTAAGAGTAATAAATAATATCTTCCAGGTTTAAATCTTCTTATTTTTGAAAATTTAAAAAAAATTTGTTGAATTTTTTTATTATTATTTATTGAAGAATTTCTTTTAACTTAAGATATTTGAATAATTTTTGAAAGATAGAAATATATCATTTATTTCCCCTAGAAATTTTTCCATCAAATCTTCAAATATTATTTGATGATGAAAAATAAGCAACCAATTTATCTTGATAATATATTGTCGATTATTTAATTTAATTTATTATTAGTATTTAACTTAAATTATTAATTTATTTTGATATATTTACTAATATCAGCTAGAGTCTCATTTTTTAAAGGATAAACATCAGGTTTTCTTACTAAAACAAATTATCTTCAGATACAAGATTTTCAATGCTAATTTCTCAATGGTAAGTTGTTTAATTACTGCATGTTAGATTTAGATGTTGGGAAATACATAAAATGTAGAATACAAAGAAATGATAAACATTTTTCATATTTTCCTTTTTGGTAATACCCAATTTCCTTGGTAAATAACATAATAAATTAAAAAAAAAGGAAAAAAAGCAAGTATATATACTGATTCAAATTCTGTTGCAGAAACTTTCACACCGCATTTCGAAATGTGTCGAAGCTTATCTGCCCATGTTTATTGGAATGGAAGTTCTCAGATTCGATAATAGTTGCTATTGAATAACAAGTGATGGTTGTTGCGTTTCTAACTTACGTTTGTTCATTTTTTGGAATGTGTGCTTGAAAAATTTCCACCCTATAGACATATGGATGTAGCGCATTATGAAAGAACAGTCTATCTAGTAAGAAACACGAGAAAGTAACATCAAGTATTCCTTGCAAGCAGTTATTCTAAAAAAATGTGCACTCATATTTACAAATTAAGGATAATTCAGAATAACACGAAAATCGTACTTTGAAGTAAAAATTTCGCCGGTATGATTTCAGAAATAGTTTATTTACGATACCACTTGATGACATTAACAATAAGTCACAATGAAAAGAAAGTGAAAAAATATTTACAACTAAATAGCTATGAGGCAGAGAACATATACGTAGATACAATATTGGAGATACAGTATCGCTTAAAATATCATCTCTAGGTTTTAATAAGAACTTCAAATGGTTATAAGGATCAGAGTTATTACTACACTATGGTGATTAGAGTAATTTCCCTTACATAGCCAGTTTGGTGGTTATTGAGATCCCCCGACTTCATTCTCCAGGATTTTTGGATCTGTGGCGATCTGAAACCTAAAGTTTACATACCTGATCAACGGGATATGTTTCACTAGCATACTTTCCTATACCTAGCCCTGAGTTGGGCTCCATCACAACATATTTATCCAATTAGGTAGATGCAGCCTTCTTAATTTAGAAGCGGGTACCAAGCAGAAGACTCCCCAATACTTGGCCTGCCACCCCCAGAGGTATCATTTCACATGGAGGACATTGCGACCACAACATATTAACCCAGTCGCCATAAGTGAACACGACAGATATTTAATTGGGTTGGAATTCGAACCCACCCTCTTCCGATAACCGAGTGAGAAATCCCTAACAGATACGGCCATAGCATTCCCTCAATATTATGCGTCAGAATCGAAAAATGCCATAAGCCAGAAGGGATGCAGATTCCTCCTGCTATGTTATATTTGGCATTAAAGTCTACGTTTTCCATATGCAAATCGTTATCGCCTACTAAGGTAGACTTGATAAATACTTGTATTTTCAGTTAAAGATATATATATATATTTTATCATTTTACTTGATAAATACTTGCATTTTCAATTAAAGATATATATATATATTTTTTTATCATTTTTCTATCTTCTTTTGTCATTAAACCTTTATGCTCTTCTTTGCAAATGTTTGGCAATTTTTTTTCAAGCGCTAATCGCTTCAACATTTTTTGTGGTTTTACAATAAGCTGATCACATTTTGTGATAGGAAAAAGTGATTGTTATCATTCGAAAATCTTGACATTGGCTCTCTGTAACCACAATCCTGAGCTTCGAGTTCCTTACAATTATCAAAACCTGCAGCACATATAAACAAAAATATCTGAAATTTCAGTTCGATCTATTACTCTAATAAGCTGCTCAGAACAAATTATCACATACATTGCAGAGTTTTTTTCTTTTGAACTACCTTATATATTTGCATAACAGAATTTAATATTATGTAAGATTTTAATGTAGCCCTATTTTTTAACATAAATGCAAATTTCAAAATCTCAAAAATATACACAGCGTTATGGATATTACTAAATGATAGCCAGTTATTCTGCCAACTTCATTAATGGCGGAATAGATGCAATAATGGTGAGTATTGCAATAATGGGAAAAGTTAAAATGAAGGTAAAAAATGAGTGAATATAAAAAGGCATCTAAAACAATTTTAAAATTTACGTTTCTGAATCAACAATTTAAATCGGTGCAGCGTAGCTTGAGTTACATTTTAAAATCTGTTATTAGTATCATTCTGAAATAAATCTAGGAATATCTTCTCCTAATTGCTCATTATTTAAAAAATAATTTTGTTCGAACAGACTTTTTAATACATTGGCGAGTATTGTAAGAGACTTGGCGACGCCATCACCAGTTCATCACTTTACTTAAGCTGCTTTTAAAATCTCTCGTAACTCTGGCGAAGATTCTAACATTCTGGCAACCCAGCAATGAGGCGCTTGACAATGTAACATTCGTAATGTCAGAACGGAATATCGAGCGCCTGTTGACTGGCGCTTAGGCAGGAGGAGAGGGAAGGGGGGACATTGCAAGATAAGGTGTTGGAAGGGTTATTAATTGGAATAAGTTGATGAAGCGTTCCCGGACAAAATGTAGATCAGGCTGCCGGATTATCGCGGATCGTGTGAATTAGCGTTCGTTGGGAGTGCGGCTTGGCGTGAATGATTCGATTTTGAGTTCAATCGACCCGAAGTGTCACATGGTGGAAATAAACTGACATCGGGGGGTGTGTTTACGAGCCAAAACAAGTTTCAGCTGCGCTTCACGAACTTTTAAGTGTTGTTTGTTAAGCTGGGAAAGTTTGTTTTAGTAATAATGTGATGATTTTAAAATCTAAATAGAAAATGGCAGTTGCTTTTATTTGGGAAGGAGAGGAAATTTTTTTTATCAGTTTATAATTTTTAACATTTTGTTCTTTTTCTTATGACTTAAAACGAGAAAACTGCGTTTATTATATTTATTAAAGTTCCCCATATAATATTGTAAAATTTTTCCATATATTACAAAGTCTTTCTTATTATTTATATTTTCAAAGCTTCGGAATTCAATATTATTATCAGTTCACAAAATTCTACTTTCTTTCTGCTTAAAATTGCTTCTTAACATTGCTGTAATTATTATTATTTATAGTGATTATAGTTATTTATGTAACTACAAAATCATTTTTTAGCTTATTTTAACAAAATCAGTGAGATATATAGCAATTCATATTTTTAACCTTTTACAAAATTCCACTTTCTTTTCTCATAAAAATTGTTTCACAAATTGTTGCTCAAGAGCCTTGAGCTGGTCTCTCAGTTTGACAGAAACGGTGGGAGCCTTCATAACTTTGAAGCAGGGATCAAGCAGTACACCCTCTAAAACAAGACCTATCACCCCCAATATATCATTTAATTTGGAGGACATAGCGACCAAGGCCTGTTTTACTTGACTTAACTAGCCTTTAGTGAACACATGGATCTTCAGTTTAGCCGGGATTCGAACTCTCTACATTCCGATAAAGAAAATGCCACCCAAACCAAACAGGTCACCAAAGCCGTGGCATTGGGCCGTCGATGCCAGAGTATTCCTGAAAACATTATTGTTAAAAATAATTATTACATGACTACAATTTTTTTTTATGTTTTCAATACAAAATTACTTTCTATGTGACAGAATTTCTCATCCTTTTACAAAATTTAATTTTTTTCTGTCTAAAATTCCTTTTTAGTATAACAATAAGCATTATTATTGTTAATGCTCGTAAATATTATGTGATTATACGATTTTTTTTTTCCTTTATTAGAATTTAAAGTACACATTTTCTTCTGTTCAACAAATACCCACTTTATTATCCACTTGCAAAATTTTACTTAAAGATTCTGCAAGAGGATAGTAAAATAGGTATCTGTTGCTTTGAATTCCAAGAATTCAAAGCAAGAATATTTAAGAATTCCAAACTCAAGTATGTTTTCTATTATTATTATAAGATATTCAAGTGCCGGAAAAACTAATACAAATGTTTACATGCAAAAACTGGAAGTTTTCAAATAATCAACTGAAGGATGCTGTTGACAGTACTTCTATTATAATATTACTTACAATTAAATTTTAATCTAGGATGAAAACGATGTAGAGAATTTTCGTAAGATCGACATCATGGACCCAAAGATCTAAAGTCAAAGGCCATTGTAGGCCATTTTTTAACAGATACTGTTTACGTTGATATCTATGAAAACTTTTCATAGATAATGGGTCATGATCACGTGTCGTAAGGGAGAAAACCAGGAAAACTCCCAAGCAACCACTTCAGCATACCTGTATTTTAAAGTCAAAAGCATGATATTCTCCTCTCGTTGTTTAATAGCGTATTGGTTCGAACCCAAGCCTTATGCTTCAAAAACTTTACTAATAAGTTTTATTATTAAACTATTATTTAAAAATTATTTACATTTTTTATTAAATTTTGCATATTCATTAAGTATTTAAATATTAAATTCAGTTAAAGAAGGAACAAAATCATAATATCTCAGCTGAAACTAAATCGCAGTTATCGTAAATTTATCGATTATTAGATTAGATTCAATTAATAGATATTGAACAGAGAGATGAGATATAAATTATAGATTTTAATCAATATTCCAATAGTAGCTTCTTAATAGCGACTTTTCAAACGCGTTCTTAATGACAGAATAAGAACATAAAGATCTCTTATTTTGCTGTCACTATTTAAACATCTGTTTTCACAAATATTACAATTATACTTACAAATAAATATTGCAATTATTTTTATGAGAAACATCATTATACATAAATCTAATATTTATATAACTGTTGTTAGTATAAAATATTTAAATGTATATATAATTATACATTTATATATATATATATATATACTATGAATAATTTTTATATTGTATATAACTATTGTTGCAACAAAGTGCTACAATAATTACAGAATATTCATTTAAATATTTTAGAAATGAACATTTAGCATAAAAGAGAAAAAGAGGATCAGATATTTGGTCTATCCACTTACAAGCACTAAATCTAAAAAAACATGTTCAGTAAATTATAAATGATGGTTGTCTTAACATAAATTTTATGTGTATGCTCAACCAAAATTTACAAATAAAATTTTACAACAAATTTTTAACAATAAGTATTGTAGAATTTCAATAAATTTTGAAATTCATTTTTCACTTTTATAAGGAAAATTCTTTATCATATTCAATTATTCATTGCAAATATTTATATAAATATTTAAAAGATTATAAAACAATTTTTCGATTCTCATGTATACATAACCATCATGACTTTTTTAAATGTATAAATGAATAAAATATTTTATTTTCTGAATATTTCTTTTAACAGTTGTAAAAGATTTATAAGTTGTAAGGCAAGAATTTTCAAATATTTTATCTAAAATTATTTCAAAAGTAAATAAATTTTTTTGTAAATTTTTAGTAAATACTTTTAATGCTTTTTAAAAAAAGGAACATTACAAAAATTTACACGTATATTTACAAAAGCATTTGAAAAAAATTAAATGAAAAATTATTCTGCTGTTTCCGCCCGGGATCGAACCGGGGACCTTGCGCGTGTGAAGCGCACGTGATAACCACTACACTACGGAAACGATGTCAATCGGGTGTTTAAAATATTTGATACTAAAAGCTTGGTAATTATTTTGAATTCATGAAATATATGAAATAAAATAAACATTGCTCTGATAAATTAAACACTTATCTATATTAAAATAAGAAATTAGATTTTATCGTAGTGTAAATAATTTGAAATTTCTAGCTTAAGGCCAAATTTTCTGATATTTCTACTTTTATGAGAAGCGCCATCTATTGGCACTGATATAACTAAGTATTTGTTAAAATTAAATTTAAGAATTGCTTCAGAAATGAAATTAATTATTATATTATAAAAATGAAAATAATAGATTTTTGTATCATAATATTTGTGAATTTTAATTTATAACTTTTTTGTAAAAGGAGTTTTTTCTTACGTAGCTTTTTTAAATGCATACCGAAATAAAAAAGTATTATTATTTCAAAGAATAAAAAGTCAAATTTTGTGTTGATTTCTATTAAATTAAATTTTTAATTCCAAATTTTTGACACAAAATTCTAAAATTTTTAAAAAATAAAGTTTTTATTCTTTTTTTTAAATTAATTATTGGACTTTAAGTATTTTTAGGGGAAAAAATTATTTTGAGAGTAATTTTAAAAAGAGAATACTTTATTTATATATAACTATAAATAAATTATAAATAAAAATAATTATAAAATATAAAAAGAAATTAAAAAACAGAATAAAAAAGAATGAAGTTAAGAAATAATAATTTTTAGACTTCAGACAAAAGAACTTATTTTTATAAATTGTATTTAAAGTTTATTTTTATATTATTTGCAAAATTAATCATCAATTCTAGTTTTAGAATATATTCAAATATAGAACATGATTCTTAAATTTTCTTTAAAAAAAATTGATACATATATTTCTCAAATAATAAGAAAATGTTCCAAATTGAAAAATATTATCTCTTTAAAAGTGCTTAAAATTTTAGAAATTTCTATTACTTTTTAATTTCATTGTTGAAATTTATTTCGAAAATTATCAGAATAATATTGTTTGTATAACGCTTTTAGTATTTTCAATTTTCAGCACTACATAGGGGGGGGGAGGGTGGAAAGTAGAAGTGATGTCACCTTACATAGTGGAGGAACCCAGTTGCCATGTCATCATTATGCCGAAAGAAATCATCGTAATTAAAAAGAACAGACGAAGTTGAAGAATCCCTATTTTTAGACCTGCCAGTATTAATTTAATGGATTTTCAACATTTCTATAAACTTTACAATATATAAAGTATTAGAAGATAAAAATGGATAATGGTTTTAATTTTATCTGCAGAAATAAATAAGCTAGAAATGTTCTACGTCGATAAAAGCATCCAGCACCGGTCAAAAGGCTGATGGATTACTGTATCTGAGCATGTACCGGCAAAGATATGGACACACGTGGTTAATGGGGCATTGTTAACCACCCAGCGTTGGGCCAGCAGCTGATTGTGTTGCCAGCCCAGTATCAATGACGCCAACCACCTTTATGGATGGTGCCGATGACCGGCAAATAGAGGTTGTCCAAGACGGCTGCTAGTAGCATTTCCTTTGTGTTTTCAATATCTGTTTTTTCAAACCGTGCATCTAAATATATGTTTTGACAAATAGCTTCAAATACAAATATGGTGATTGATTTATGCCAGGAAGGGTCTTGGCTTGGAATCACATTATGAAATCGACCTTTTAGATGCAATGCACTTGTCACTCTGTGCTTAGAGCAATGAAAGAGAAAAGACGATATTTAGAGTATTTTAGCACACAGGCTTTATTAAAAAAGATAATAATAAAAAACTCCATGGTAGCTGAAGAAAGCCAAGAATCTGATGTCTGGGGTGAAGATGACTTACTTATGCATGAACTTTGACAAAGAATTGCAGTTGATGATCGAAATTTCCTTTCAGGACTCTGAAAATGGATTCAGATGCAATTTGTACATAATTGGATAATTAAATGATTAAGAACATAATGAAGGAGGAAAAAAAAAAAAAAAAACAAAACAGATATGGAACAAAAATTAAGTGACATAGAACTGCACCGACGTTGGAACAAGTAGCTGAAAGGATAAATATAGATTGAAGTACATATTTTATTTTTTTCCCCCTAAACGTATGCTTTCCTAAATTGAAAAAATGGGAAAATGTGTAACTGAATGTAACTGTTTCAATAATTTTAATGTCCTGATAAAAATTTTGTGTTGTAATTATTTGTGTTTAATTATGTATTCTAACTTCCAACTTCTTTTTCTCATCAT
The DNA here is from genome assembly GCA_026290005.1 of Latrodectus geometricus. NCBI lineage: Eukaryota > Metazoa > Arthropoda > Arachnida > Araneae > Theridiidae > Latrodectus > Latrodectus geometricus. Next base: position 33,801 of record JAPDSC010129415.1, read on the forward strand.
TGATTGGCCATACTTTGGGCCTGATCACTTCTCCAGGTTTATTTTTTTCAATATAATAAATAAGATTTGTTTTCAAATTTTTAATTTTTTACATTTTTGTCTTTGTATATGACATATTTTTATTTCTAAAAATAGAAATTAAAAAAAAAAAAAAATAAGGTGTAAAACTTAATTTTCTATTTTACGAAGTTTCGATTATAAGAACCATTATATCAGTAATAAGGAGCTCGTAAAAACAAGCTTCAACTAAGTCATTTAAAGTATAAAGTAGAGTAAATATTTATTCGAAAAATTTATTGCATTACTGAAAATTGTATATTTTATACATATGAAAAGTATCCTTTTCGCTTTTATACTTTGAAATGTGTTCTTTTCATCATCAGCATTGGCACGACAACACTTTGTGGGCCTGGGCCTTCCTCAGAAGCTTTTCCCAATCTGCCTTTCTCCCAGCAATTGATCTGTGATTCTTTACTTTTAGGATGGCAAAGTCCTCTTCCATACAATCTTTCCATCTCTTTTTGGGCCTTCCTCTTGGTCTTTTATTAGAGGGGGTTATATTAAAAACTTTTAATGCAGTTCGTTCTGGACTCATTCTTACTACATGCCCTGCCCATCTCATTCTGCTTAGTTTTAAAGACTTGACAATATCAGTGTCATTAAAGATCTTATATATTTCAAAATTGTATCTTTTTCTCCAGTTGTTATTATCGAAAACAGCGCCAAAAAAAGTTCGCAGGAACTTCCTTTCGAAGGTCGCTAATATCTTCTCTTCATTTTTTGTTAAGGTCCATGTCTCAGAGATAGAGCGTATATTCCAGTATCCAAATCTCATATCCTTTGATCATTTCCTGGTCAAATGTGTTCTTTTAATTTAACATTATAATCTTATAAAGCATGTATTGTTATTCTTTATTTTTTTTTGTTTATTCATGTACATATTTATAAGAAACTTCATATTTTGTGTTAATTTGAATAAATTGTTCCTATAAATTTTTTGTAGTGCTGATTCTCGACTATTGAAAGAGGGCGGATGGAGAAATAATCGCAATTCGATAAAAATGGATTTTTTAGAATGATGAATCATCCAAGTTATTCTTCATGAAGAGTAAACATTCAAAAATGAAGAAAAAAAATTACAGCAATGAATCCGAAAAAAAAAAAAAAATGTCACAAATAGCACTGTCATGCATACAGCGTCAGAAAATGTTGTAATTATTGCGGAAAGGAATATTTATTTTCAGAGAACAGATAGGTGGCGCTAGTTTTCTTTCAGTAGTTTCAAAATCTTTTTATACCAATACATTCGAATTCCTTATATTAATATTTTTCCAATTCTTCAAACAATATGTTTCAAAATCTTTTTATATCTCCTTACATCCAAATATCTTCTGAATTCTTCTTTTTATCTCTTTTTACATCACTATTTTCCAAATCCCTCTTGTATCTTAATAATAGTGCCTTCCAAAGTTTTATATCACTACTCCAATAACTTTCAAACTTTTCCCACAACCTGATGCCAAGATCTTCCACAAATCCTTATGTATCTTTTCCAAATACTTTCTATATTTTTACTCTAATATTTTTAAACTTTCTTATATCACTTGTGGTTTTCTCAACGTTTCATAGTAATTAAAGAACATCTTTCCTGTAGTATGTCTGATTTTAAAATACTATTATTCTATGCTTGATATTGTGTATAATATACAGTTTGTTTTACTTGCTAATTTTTAAAAAAAAATATCATTTCCTGAGTAATTTTCTGCTTTTTATCGTCAGAAAAGATGTTTAGCAAAATTAATTTTTATAGCGGAAGCACACTTATTTCTACTATAACTAAAATAATGCAATTGTAATTATAGGGTATGGGGATTTCGCTTTTACTTGATTAAATACGTAAACAGAGTAAAAAACAATTTAAATCTTTCGGACGTTTGTTAAGAAATAAATAAAAAGAAAACACATTATAAGCATAATCTAAACAAAGAAATTACTTAGTTTTAGTAAACGAAGTGAGAAATATCTGAAATTTAATTTTTTTTATTATTCTGAAAGAGTTAATAAATTTATATTTAAAATATATTCGATATAAATTAAAAATACCGATAGCAAAACTGTATGATTCTTATAAATAATTCATGAAACATTTAAATCGCCTGGTTATAATTTGTGAATTATCTTGTTAAAGCGAAAATCAAATAAGAATAAAAATGTTATACAGAATCCTTATTAATATACGTTTGGATCCCAAGACATATTTATGAAAATATTTTTTTTACATCATTACGAGATCAGATGCTGAATAAAAATGCGATATTCATCATTTTTTTTAAAAATAAGAAATGGAATTTAAATTTGTAAGTTAAACACAAGAAAGTTCTTGCCGTTTTCGAGTTACTTTTGAATGAAGTTAAAATAAGAATGCAAATTATGTAGACACTGGTCAGTCGAGAGTAAGAATATCAGTTGTCTTAAAAGCAAGTCTACTGCGCACATTCATCAATCGTAATTCGTACAGTGAAGAAGAGAAACGGACGTTTCGAAGGAGCTCGTTCGGTGTTGTTTGCTTTACGACTTCAAAGTGGGCTTATCAGTTGCTGCATCCAGTCGCTGAATATGTCACGTGTTTGGGGATAGTGCTGAGAATGAAAGTACGGCAAGTCACTAGTTTTAGAAATTCAGGTTGGGAGATTTTTCCCTTGGCACCTACGTAAGATTATGCTTTGTGTCTGGGGACAAGTCGTCAAGTGGTTCACTTTGAGCTGCTACCAACGGGCCAAATGGTCACTGCGGACCTGTAGTTGCAGCAATTGGAACATGTGCAACAGGCATTGCAAGAGAAAGATCAGTGGTTAATTGCAAGGGTTTACAGTTCTTGGCTGATAACACGAGACCACATGTCTCACGTGTGGCCAGCAATACCAATACAGCAACTTGGCATCCTCCAGATTTACCAGAACTTGCACCATCAAATTACCCTTCCATTCTCTGGACAATCATATTCATGGAAAATCCTTCGCCAATGAAGCAGAGTTGCGCCAAGCACTCACGGACTTCTTTGCATTCTAAACCTCAGAGTTTTACCTCACAGGGATTGCTCAACTGGAGACACGTTGCCAGAAGTTGCTGGATGGCGATGTTTTTGAGGACTAACAATAGGCTACACTTTCTGTAAGTCATGTTCCTTTGGATTATTAAAATCTACAAGAACTTTCCTAATTAACTTTGTACATTCTTTGTACAAAAAAAGTGGTTTTGAAGATAACGTTTGGTTATAAATAGTTTTTCTCCTTTTTTTGAGGTACTTATTTATTTCATTCGTTTCGTCAGTAATCTCATTTAATATTATAATTGACAACTGAAAAACTATATTCTTGAATTCCCGATATTTTTAAAACAGTTTACAAAGAGCTTATTAACGTATGATTATGCGCAGTTACAGTTATTACTTGGATAATAACCTTCCATCTTATTGATTGAGTCATTTTTATTATTAGGGAATTACGTTTCTCTGCCTTATTGTAGTTTATGCACCAAATATCGTTTAACCTAAGATTTCGTTGGCCCCATTTGCTTGGGTCGGTTTTTCTAGTTGTAGCTTTATTTGTCGTCAACGGTTTTTGCACAAGAGGTTAGCCTACAGTTTAAAGTGGATTCAGAACCACGACAAATGTTCATACTCAAGATGGGATTCGAACTAATGAACTAACGAATCAAAGGCCAGAGAGCACTAATTGTTTGGCTGTCAGCTAGGCTATTCTAATTGTAGAATCTGATGACCTTAATGGGGTTGAAATATTAGTTTTTATGATTTGGAACTCAAATGTGTCCTGATACAGATAGAAAAATTAATTCGCGTAGAAGGAATTGCAATCACGACTTATCTAATATGCTTCTATCAAAAGTGAACACGATAATCACTTTGGATGTGTAGGGTAAAGAACTCGCACCTTATGGCAAAGATAATGACATCTTTACAATCAAAAACACCATGGCCCTGAAAATGTATTATCTGTTCCTTTTATTATGATATAAAATCACTTATGAATTTCCGTTACATTTAAATGTTGCTTAGAATCCACAGTAACAGCTTTAGTTCGAATCAGCAATCTAAGGAAAAAGGGAATCAGACTAACAAACTAAACTAGAGCTGGTTATCTTGGATTAGGTCGAACCCGTTAACTTAAGGACCGAGAAAGTCATCTTTCTCTAATGGGATTCAGCGAGCCTAAGTAATTTAATGTGGACGGAGAAATCTCAACAGAACTGCCAGCCACGTGCGAAAGACTCCGATTAATTTAACACCATAAAAGCGGTGACAAATTTCTACGCGTTCGTCGAACTTTCATCTATTTCAATAATCAAAACACGGAATTCACAATGTAACAACAAATGCAGTTTTGAAGAATAAAACCCATTCCGAAATCCACTTAGCGTTACTTTCGCCCCTTTTGTTGGGAAGAAAGTGTTTTATTGTCTCTTATCTTCGCATGCTTAATAACGACAAGAAAAATAACCCATCTGAAAAGTGGGCGGGAGCATGATGTACCACTCAAAAGTACAACGCCAAAAAGATGTTATCGTCGCCAAGAATGTGCGGCCAAGTGATAAATGGTCGCGCCAGATGTCCCCTTTGTCCTCACAAGATAAACGCCAAAGAAAGAAAAAAACTTTCATTTTTTTCGTCTTTTTCCTCGGAAGAATTTACCCTTTCCTCGCCGCTTGGGTGCTGACTTGAGTTACGGGTATCGATTGTGGAGACTTTTAACAATTGTCTCCATATTTATGCGTGTAAATCACGAAATATTTATGTCACCTTTCTAAGATAAACGCGGAACAACTTCTTAGAAACATCCGTGTTGGTTTTGTTTCTTTTTATCCACCAGGGCTTGTTTGAACGCTCGTGTAGGAGTCTTCAGTTCAGTTCCTTCAAATATATTTCCATAACAATGAATTGCAGATAAACATTTGGCAATAAAGTTATTTTCTCGAATATTCAGTGCTAAAAGTGACGAGAATCAACATTACATAATTAGAATAATGCTGAATAATTTAGATTTATTAGATAGTAAGTTGATTTATTATTTGAGGTTATTTATATATTAATTTTTTTGTAGAGTGCCAGCCAGGCTATCAATATGGGTTGCGCTGCTCCACTTTTCTACTGAACCATAATTTGGTGAGGAGTCCTTCTTCCTCTGTCCACATATGCCACAGGAACCCGTTTGTGTCAACAGGCGCATTGCTGGAGTACATTGGAAATCGTTTGAAACCATGGTTATCTCAATCTCTCCACAATAAATGCTTTCCAAGAGAGCCAGGCAAGAAAACTGGAATCGGTGAGACACAGATAGAAAAAGATGGAGATTTTAGAAAATTTCGAAAGCAATATCGCTATAGATTTTGAAATTTGAGTTCTTAACAATAATTTAAAAAAAACTTTCATGATTTTGAAAACATTTAAAAACGATAAAAATTGATTCAGCCTCAACTGTAACGAAACAAACCACTACTTTATGGTTAAAAAAAGAAAATCTGTTTTAGTAAAGATTGTTGCTATTGTGTCCAGATGCATAAGAATTCCAGTGGCTCAGCAGCTTCGCGTCGTTCCCATTAAGGTAAGCAAAGAGAAGCATCATTTGCCGTGGGGAGTTATTGGGAGGGTGAACATATTCTCCCTCACTGGCTTGCTTCAGTTTCATAAGATGGCACATTCATCTGTGTCGTCCAAATTCCCTCCGCTGTAGTGACGTGGATTTAAAGTAGAGGATACCAGCTCAAGGGTGACTACATCACTTGAACGTGGTTCAAAATTACGAGGCATTAGGTTATGGGAGGGTACTCCGGACCCATTAACTTTAAGGTACAGTCTGGGACTCGCCTACACCGCTGTTTATGTACGTCAGGAGGTAGGTCTTCTGAATAGGCTGATGTAACTTTCCACAGGCGTGCTACGACCAGTATGGGCTTTGCCACGTATGGTAATGAGACGATTCTTTGCATCATTCTCATTTACAAAGTTTGTACCAATCGAATGCCATGGATACGTCCCACCTGCACATCTTTATTCTAGAAATTGTAAAGATTATCTCAATTTTATTTTATAATTTCATGATAAAACTTAAACTTTGAAATAAAAGGAAATAGGAATTTCCGCAGCCAAATGATATTTTCTTCTTGCAATATTCGGTTGATGCAAGAAGTGCAAAATCCATCTATTGCAATATTTGCTTTAAATATATACTTCCTTCGAACAAATGCAAATGAGAGGCGATTTTTTCACGAAGAAAAGGGGGGGGGGGATTAGCTCCCATAATGCCGTCTTCAAGAGTAAAAAAGAGAGCGCCATCTACAAAAGTAAATGAGTATTGGTGAAGTATATTTATCAAGAAATATTTTTTTATCAACAAGTTACAGTGCGTCTTATGCTATAATACAATATTTGTCAAGTATACCTAGTCGTTTGGAAAAAAAAAAAATATATCAGAAGTTTAGGAATCGTAAACTATTTCTAGTGTCTGCTACATACATACATAGCTGCGCAGGCGAACACAGGACTGTAACTTGCTTGGAATAATCGCTTGCCACAAGATACTTCGTCAATTTGAATCATCAGATGACGAGGTCACACCTGAACTGGTACCATTCTTTCCAAACCCACGCCAGATCAACGGAAGGACTTTGGACGTCTCAAATTGACGTTGACACTCAGTGAGTCTTCTACAAAATGAATTAGTACAAACTTTAAAATAGACCGACAAACAAACCATACTAAATCCTTTAATACGCTGACGGAGCTGACAGGTGAATGCAGCACTCGAACATTCAGTTAAGCAGTTCAGAGGTTCAATTCCCACATGGGCTAGGGATGGCACGGCCTTGCATCCTATCGGTAGTGAGAAACATTTTGGTAATCATTATATCACTTCATAAGGCATAATGTAACTCTAAGTGAGAAAAAGAGACCTACGAAGAATGTCATATGCTTACTGAGATCTTTCTTTATGTTTCACTTGCAGATGGCGCTACAGACGTTAATGATGTACATCTTCTCAAACTCTAATTAGTAATATGTATTCAAGTAAAGTATATGCATAGATTAGTTTTGTATTTTGCGATTCTTCCTTTATGATTTTCTATTATTAATAAACAGTTTTTAGTGCTTGAACATATGTTATACAAAATAAATGTCACGTGGTAGAACCATGCTCTTTGTATTAGAAGATTCAAACCCAGATACAGTTGAATACTACCGGATGGCAGATGCAATCCTGATTTCTGCATGCGTGTGTGTCGAAGTGCATGCTTGGGAGTTTTCTGGGATTTTTGTTCATTTGAAATGTGAATACGGCTTGTTATCTATGGAAGAAAAATAAAATGCTTCACCTGCACAAAATGCTTTACAACAGACCTCATCTGCTGGACTGTCAGCTAGGCGGTGTCAAAAATAAAACACAAGGATTTTGATATTATTAACTAAATATAATATTAGAAAGGCTTGCAGTGCTTATTTTATCATTAAAGAATTTTATATAAATATGTACTTAAAATATTTACAAATTTTTTCATAAATTTTAAAATAAAGCAAATTTTTTTTCACAGTAGTTTCACAAGTTGTGGGGGTAGCAAGAGCTTTAAATGCTGGCAAGAACAGGGCTTACCTCAGCACATCTTGGACTGGACTGGGAAGATGTCCATAATTGTCCACTTCCGGTATCGGACTTAATTAATGTCAATGATTTCATTGAACTGGTCCGACTCCGTCAGACCAGATGGAAGGTTAGAAACAACAAAACAAATTCTTTAAATTAAAAAAAAAAAAAAATTATAATATTCCTAAAAATACATCAATCATAAAAAGTATAAAAAATATTATTGCTTTTTTTTATAAAATTTTTAAATAAATCCTTATATATATATCGATTAGTATAATATTTTCTTCTATTTTACAAATTAAGATTATGTTTAGATTAGTTAATTTCATAAGAGCTGACAATCCGGAATCGTGTTAAATATCTGCTTTCTATTTGAAGTGCACATGCAATACCCGTTCTTGGAAATGTACTTCACTTCTTCAATAACATAGGAAATTGTGAACAAATCTTTATTTAAGCGTTATTTAAAATTAAATAACATTGTAAATTTTTTTAAAAAATTGCTACACTTATAAAAAGCAAACAGAAACGTATTTCCTTATTTTTATCTTCATGTTATTTTAGCTTGCTTTTACTATATCCAGAGAATTAAAACAGTTTCCTTTTCAAAGTTTAGACTTTTCCAAAATCGAACCTGCCTTTGGAAATAAATATGTGCATTTCTTTACAATTTCGGGATGTCTTTAAGATTTATAAATGTAGAAAAGATGATTTCTAAAGGTAGGCGAGGGCATATTTTATTTTCAAAAAATATATGCTCTGATCTTATGCATAATGCATTCAGCATCGAACTCAAATATATTCAAAAATATGAACCAGGAGTTAAGTGCTATTTCATTTGAATAATAACCAAAACGCATATTCCTCTAAGATTTTAACTGACTTTTTTTTTTTTTAAAAAAAAAAGTAAGAAAAACTTTGAAATGCTCCGAATTTTAAAGAAAGAATGCCAAATGTATAAGGCGGTATTGTGTGTCATAAACAGTAACCATGCCAACCGTTGATATTGCAAACTTACCCATTTATATTCCTTTTCTTATCTAATGCAATCGGTTCGATGAAAGTTGGAAAGGATTACTTTCATTTTTCTCCCCGACAAAATTCTTTCAATAATTTAACTTTAACCGTGTAAAAATAAAATGTATTTCAGCAGATAACGTGCAATAATAGCACAACTTAAAATTTTTTTTTTAAAACTTAAATAAGTGTGCTACACGTTTATAACGAAAAGAAGTGATTTAAAATTATTGACAAAGGTTTGTGATACACAATTTAATTTATCTGTTTAGGAACAGTAAAATATTTATTTGATTGAAATATTTATATTATTCTATGATAGAGTGTAAAATTTTCGATATTTCTGTACGTTTCTACAGTACGAGAGTTTAGAAAATAATTTGAAATGTGATTGCTTGTGTCTACTAATATCATAGGCTTGGACCAAACACTTATGTCAAACATGTTTGCTCCCGCAACTTGGGGGTAATGTAATTCCCTCTGCATTTTGTTAATCACTGTCAAATACTACTATTTACACTAAGTTCTGCTACCATGGAGTGCACATTTTTTTGAAAATTATAAAAACATTTTGAACTGTTTCCAATCAAAAGTATTGTTCATCCGCTAATGTAACCAATCTAATTTCTTCTACCATGTTTCTCACTTCTGAGTTATCCAATGCGAAACACAGTTATAAAAGCATAGATCTTTACACCAACTTTTGAATGTTAAACAAATTGTGAGCACGTTTTGTTGGCAATTCTAAACTATTTGAAAACTATTTGACTTCAATTTTGAATTGCTGTTTGCCTGGTGGGAAGGAAAATATTAGAATTGTTTTATCCCTTTTTCTGGAAAATGTTAGAACAAAATAAAAGGATGTGTCTATGAATGGATATCACTTGATTGTCAAGAGCATTCAATTTCTGAGATCTGACTTCTTTTGAAACGAAATTATACAAGTTTATTAAAGTAAACTTGTCTTGATTTAGTGAAAAATTAAACTATAATCAGATATTACAGCA
>JAPDSC010129415.1:61625-91012 GCA_026290005.1 Latrodectus geometricus
ATATATATATATATATATATATATATATATATATATGTAATATACATCATATTTGTAAATTTGTACATTTAGAATACTGTGCAGAATCTTCATTTTCCCATTATTGTTAGCAATAATAAAAAATTATACAATGATAACACAGGGTAAATGGTTAATTCAAAAACGTTACTCTTATAAATTGAAGGATATTTGAAAAGAACCATAACCTCGCCAAGTTTATACATCCTCCATAAATGTTCATTATGCGTCGCCAATGGTGACACGACGCACGTTCAGACGATAATCGAGCTCATTCCATACGTTTTGAAGCTAACACTTGGTGTCTTTATTTTACCAATGCCAGCATAAAAAAAAAAAATTGTTTAGACGGTGCTTCTCTTCCATGCATTCTTCTAAGAGGCTGTAATATAAGTAAAAACTATCATATTCAAGGACACAAAAAGTTTTTTCCTGCTTATTCATCTTCCAATTTTCAACCAGAGCAAACCTTGTATAGACTCACTAGGTCGGAAAGATAATGGACTTGTTTTGCCATCAAAAATGCACAATGCAAACTTGATGAGTTTATGGCTCTTTTCCCACATCTCTTCCGTGTATACCAGCAATAATTTTGAAAATATAGCCCTTTCATAACATAATCATTTATGCTAACCCTGTATTTTCATTTTCACTGTACAGCAGCACATTTTGCTGTGATGCAGACTGCTTCTTTCGCGCACGTCAGAAAGATTAAAAATATTATGCATAAAATATCAAATAAAATTTTAATATGCTTTTAAGATATTTTTAATTGGTAAAGATTTTAAAACATTATTTAAAGATTCTTTCTTAATTTGTACTTTTTACTTAAGTGTACTTTTCTTTATTTAAACAAACTTTATTCGTAAAAAAAAAAAAAAAAAAAAAATTATAATATTTACTACATACATTTCTAAAATTTGGTTGCACACAAAAGTGCCGAAGCACTGTGGCTGAGAACCACTGTATTAATTGATTCAATCGACGGGAAATATTTTTGTAATGGTATTTAGTTTTGATTCTTATATATACATTGTTTGTAAAATGAAGAAGAAAAAAATCATACGTTGTTTTATAACATTTACATTCAATAAACTATAGTATTGTTTCATTTCTAATTTTTCGAGTTAAATTTTATTTGGATATCATTGTTCGAATTTGGGTATAACACAGTAAGCGTTTCACAGAAAAAGACTAAAAATTTACCTGTGATTTATAATTTGTTAAATGTTATGAGGAGCAATTAGTGTTTAAAAGCTTAATTTTTTGTCAGTGAAAAGTAGCGCATGAATATCTAGAATATCTTGGTCCAAAGTGAACTTTAAAAAGCTACAAACATCCAATTATAAAAGAAGAGCATCGAACTAGCAAACCGTTGAATTGTAACCTAGAATACAGTCATTTAGCTACAAGTTAGGTAGCGTTGAAACAGAATTAGACAAAAGTTAAAAATGTATCAAAGGTTTTGACGTTCGAATTAATTTCTCAAAGAATAACATTGTGAAAAATTAGTATCATCATTTTAATTAATCTCACGAATAAGGATCCATGTAACTTTCTATCTTTTGATAAATTTAAACAAATATATTTCAAGTGTGATATTTTGTTAACCTCCATTTCTTTTTATTAATGGCATTTAGAGGCAATTCACACACAAAAGTCAGCATTAAAAGCTGCGTCACCCAAGAAACTAAACTCCGAGGAAAGACATTCATTTTAAAAATTAATCTAACATGTCATGCAGTTAAAGGAGGGGAGATAAAAGTTAGTAAATAGTCCCTTAAACTGTTTGGTTACTTTTAGAGAAGGGCTTTTATCTTTCAAAGAAGCGCAGCAGGAAATGAAGAACTAACCCTCTTTGAATGCCTACACCACTGGGGGTTATTACAATATTTAAACTTACTGAATGAGGTTTGCTTTATCGCGTGTTTTCTCAGAGAAAAATATTTTATTACTTCAAAGCTGTGATTTATATATATTCTTGTAAACATGTTTGATTAAGGAAGTATTGTGTAATTTTACAGTTCTATGATGAAAAGGACTATTTTATACATTATGTATCAGATTGTGAATTGAAATAATTAACTAAGTGTCTTTATATTTTTTCCTTATTTGTCATAACATTTAGCTTTTACTCATTTATTAAAATATAGTTTATATATTTGTATGTGTGTAGCATATATATGTATGTATATATTATCATTCTTTGTATTTTCATTAATCAAAACGAAATTGAGAATAGAACTACTTTATTTTGTAGTGGTGCCATCTGTTGGCATAAACGTTACTATCTCCACTTTTACATTCCTTACGTTCTTAAATTTATTTATTTATTTTTATTATCTTGTAAATGGGTTTAGTACTTCCTTTGAGAAATTCAAATTTTTGGTCTCGAAATAAATTAGTGAGAGAGATAGTAGGTGTGTATATGTGAGAGAGAGTAATAATTTTTCTAATTTAAAAAAGTAATGAAGATTATTTATAAAGGACTGTCTGTAATATAGTACAATGTGAAACTTGCCTTGAAGTGGCATATTTGGTACAGCATCGGCTTAGAATCTTCATGTTTTCGGATCAATTCCCGTCAAAGCATAAAAATTATTGAAGCAATAAACAAAACAAACAGATTGGATCAACAGTATCGACCTTTGTTTCACAAACGGACAATCTGAAATTAAATTAAAAATAACTAAAATAAAATTTTTCTTTGTTTACTTACTTAGGAGTTGATGTAAAAAATATTTTTTTTAAAATGTTACTTGTCTAGCAAGCTAATACTGTATAAAATGTTGCATGTATTTTCATTTAGGATAAAATATAAGGAGTACACACTTAACATTTTTTTCGGTTGTAAATGATTTTATTGATGTTTGAGCACCGGAGCATCATTGTTGAGTTTTTCTTATGTTTCACTTTCTCTGAATATTATTACAAATTTTCCTACGTCTACGGATAAGAACATAAATATGTCCCAGTTTCGAAGCAAACCATTGTTTAATTAAGTGAGATGGATGTTTTTCTTTCTTTTCTGCCGCTGATTTCTGGGTTTTCTTTTCTACAGCACATAAATGTACTCTCCATTTGAAAAGTTTTTCTGAAATGTATATAAGACTATATTCAAATGCATTACAATGCATTTCATTTGAGCTTTAAACCATGTTAAACTTCAATTACATAATTTAATAAAATAAATGCTTCTTTAAATTGAATTGCAGTATTTTGTAATGATTGCTGAATTTAACCTTTTCTAATCGGCCTATCTATTTTATATAAAAATGAGAGCTTTTATGAAGGATATCATTTTCCTCAAAAACATTAAAGTAATTGTTTAATATTACACATCAAATTAGATATTTCTGACAATATAAGTTAATGAACTATAGCATATATCTGCAAGAATAAAATGCAGAAGAGATTATTTCCATCAATATTTTTGTATCCTCACTGCAATCGTTTCATATTAGTTGCGTTTGGACAAATAATAATACAGTTGATTCTCGTTTTTACGAACTCACCAAGGACTGTTGAAACAGTTCGTAAAATGTTTTTAAAAAAAGAATTTAATAGATTTTAAAAATATGATTATTTTACCCATCTATAATTTATCTTTATAAATAAAATGCTTTTAGTAAAAATGTCCTATAAGAAATGCATGCAAAATAAGATTCATACTTAAAAACAACACATTCTTTCATTTTATTGGTTTCACTTCTAAATACAAATTTCTAAAGCTCAAACCGTGTCTTGCTTTAAATTTTTGGAGCCAATCATCAAATGCTTTAAAATATTTTATTCTCAGCTTCGTAACCTAACAGTTGGATTTCTCTTTAACGACTTTCCATCAACAGGAATATTTATTCCATTCATTATTCTCAGCCAAGCAAGCAAAACTTTTACCAGTTTAGGAGTTTGGCTTCTTCTCTACAATGTTTTCGACAGGGAGGTTCCTTTATCTGCAGTCTTTTCTATTTTTTTTTCAGATTTTTTTCGAGCTTTCAAAACGGTCGAGAGGTTGTTCTTTAGAATTCCGTATTTTTTTTGCCCATTTTTGTCTTAGTTAAAATTTTTTGGCCCTCTTTTAAAATCTTGTTTTTTACTTCAACCGGTTCCCTTCTTCAACTGCGACAAATCCTCAATTGTTCTTTTGCCAGTTAAGGCCCAATATCTCTCGAGAAACGAAATTTCATAAATTGATGAAATGAAACCAACTGCTGAACAAGAGAGTAAAAACTTTTAAAGTGTGTTTCTCTTTTCTATGTGCTTAACGAACGAAAGGGAAGAAGAGAATTTTTTCTCCTTTTTGTGTCCACACGAACGGGAAGCCCAGAAGTTGAAATCGACACCACAGTTCTTTCCCACCAAATGCCTGATATTTACGTGTCTTCGACTATTGTTCCCACAATGTCTGGAATGCATGTACTCGTCCTTTCGCTGTTCAAGACTGAATCAAGTTCTCAGGTGTCATATATAAATAAATTAAAAATAAATATAAAAAAACAGAAAAAGGGAGAAGAAAACTATTTGTCAGAATCAAAAGTTAGTGAAAAAAAGATTTTTCAAAATTTTATTTCTTATATAGGAGTTAAAATTATCACTGTGTCAACAGTGTCAGGGTAGAGACTAGCCACTAATTCGTAAAAACATGAGTGTTCTTAAATTAGAGGTTTTTTAAAAACGAGTTTCTAGTGAAATAAAATTTAGTAGACATTTGCAAACAATTAACTTATGCAGTCAGCACATGTACAGCATGCTAGTGTTGCAAATGAAACATTGTTATTAATATATAGTAATAGATAGTCAGAGTATACATTTCATGCTTCTACACATTAGCCAAATATAAGGTCGAAAAATTATAATAAATTTTTTTCGTAAATAAGGAAAGAAAAAAATCGAAGCTAAATGAAAGCCAAAAAATTAGATTAACATAAATGAAAACTCTTACTTTTCACAGCGAAAATAAATTGGTTACAAATTTTCATACTGCTTAGTCGATATTTTGAACAATTCAAACATGTGAAATTTTTTAAATATAAACACAGACCTATTATTGGGGTAATTACATTTGGATATCAGTAACAAAAGAATAAACTCGGAAACCTCCAGCTTGACCAAGATGCATGAAGAAAGTATAGGCATGCTAATCATTTCTCTCGATTAACAACGCGTGGAATCGAACCAGAGACCTTGCTACTCGAAGTATACTCTGCTGGGACACGACAAGCCTGAAAGCATGATTTAAAAATTGTTGAACGTAAGTTTGGAATTGATAAATCAACATTTTAAAGTGTTTCATCTTATTTTCAAAAGATTTTATAGCTTAAAACATAATTCAAAGTAATCTGATAGCTTTTGATGCTCTAAATAATAAAAGATAAAAATACAGTTTTATTATCAACAAATGTAGAGTTTGTATAACTGGTCCTAAGTAGTATACGGCATTGTTAAATGAAATGATATAATTTAGTAAGACTACTCTAAAAATATTTTCTTAACAGCTATCTAAGTTTCTTTTAATTAAGATAAAATTAATTGAATCTCTTGTCCTATTTCATTGATTTAAGAAAATTCTTATTTAAATAAGCTTTTAATTTCAGGATAAATATTTTTCACAGGGAAAAATACCTTTAGAAATATCACTACAATTCCTAAATACCAGCAAAATACTCTTAGGTGCTTTATTTTTCCCATTGTAGGAAAAAAGGGGAAAAAAATTCCCTCTGTGTTAAATGCTGTAGAACGAAGCTTGTAAGCCTGTGAAGAAAGGAGTTAAAACACACATCGATTTTGCATTTTCTTACGCGCGTCTGCGCCGTTGGCGGGAAAATGTGGGGAAAAATAATTTTATTATACTTTCTCTCCTTGGGTAATATAATTTACTCTTGCGTTGCCATTGGTGAAAGTAACTTTTGAGGTGAAGAAGTACATATCTCTAATTTCATTTCATATTGAAACTTTTTTTTATGAATTATGCCAAAAGTTCTGAATTTCTATCAAAAGAGCAAAATTAAATTAAAAACGAGACTTTTAATTAAAAAGGGTTGGGAGTACAGAAATTGACACATTTTTGTGTAAATTGCAAGAATCTCATTGAGTTTAGTAAAAGAAAATTCGATTTGTCTTCTTTTCTATTTCTTACTTGTTTGGATTCTTAGACTATCATAAACAAAAATTGATTTTCAGGTTAAAATTTTTTGCGATTTATTTGAACAATGATTACTTTTATGCAATTATCTATCACCAAAATCTTATTTTGGTATCAAAAAAGAATTCATTTGAAACAGTTAAGTATTTTTAGCATCAAAATTGATTCAAAGTGAGACAAGTAATAAAATATAATGCACCAAGGGTAACCTTAAAAATGACTTGAACATATTTACCTTGAGATTGGAACGACTATGCATCTTAAATTAAACTTTGAAAAATTGTTAAATCTTAATGAAATTTCTTTAAAATTTATCTTTTGAATTGAAAGTGAAATTAAATCATCGCCAATATACTGTATAAAATCCACTTTCCTCCGAAGATGAAGTAAACACCTTTCGCAATCAATTGGCCGAGGAATTTGTAATTTCCTATTTTTAAGAAAAAAAGTGCATTGAGAAGAAATTTCAGTAAAAATGAATGAATTCCGAACTAGAAAGTGTTATTAAGAAAAAATATCCAACAATATTAATTCCATCCAATGATACTCTGGTGCATCAAGGAATAAGTCGATTCCATATCCTTATTCTTTCTTCACTCTGATTATCCTTATTCTTTTGAGATATTCCCTAGTTTAATCACAAAGAACTGTTACAGGTTGAAAATTTTCAGTTTGGAAAACATTTCCATAGAGAGTGGGATCTATGAAAAAGTTTTCCAACATTAATATGTTACGTGTATTACGTAATCGCTTTAGGTCATACGTGCACCATATTATGAACTCGGAACCTACGAAATGTACTATGGAACCTACTAAATGAAAAAGTAGTGCCTACGAAATGGCTGCCTAGTTGTAGTATATTTGACTGCGATGCGACCCTGACGACAACAGCGTCATAATTTTAAACAATAAACTGAAAAAATTGAGAAAATAGAAGAAAAAAACTGCATTGGAACCGTCGCTAAGAAAATATTATCTTGACATTCCCATAATTAGGAATCAGCATATTTTGTGAATTTCATTTAGTATTACATAATTTAAATAGATAAAAACTTTTCAGTGTTAAAGAGAATGAATCACTAACATTTTCTTTTCCAGAAAAGCCATATCAATTGACTTAAATACGCTAAATGACGCTACATAAGTTTAATGCAAATAATCTTTAATTCAAATATAATTTTAACTAGAATGATACGTTTCATGTAACTAATATAAAAAGATGGCTAGGCCAGAAATCTAAGAAAAAGATGAATAAAGTATAGTTGTAGTCTAGTAGTAAGAAAAACTACAAAATCAGGCGAAGAGACATAATGAATTTATTAAATTTAATACTGCCAATAAAACAAGATTTCATGTACTTTTACTGTAAAAAAAAAAAAAAAAAAAAAAAAAAAAAAAAAAATTTAAAAGATTTTTTAATATATATATATATATATTGTACTTATATTATAAGGCAAAATATAGCTCAGAAACATACACAACATTCTTCTATCTTTTGAATTATGAAATTTAAAAATAGTAATAAAAATGGCAACATTGTGATTATAATTCTTTGAAAAGGGTAATACAATTTCCATGTCTGGTACAAAAGAGGTTGTGTAACTTCTATGAAGAGCTCAAATGCGTTCTTTTGAAGTCGCTGCCGTGAAATTTCAATCTTTTGTATTTGAATTAAGTTAAGAATACTGTTGCTCGTCTTTATATTGTTAAGTAAACAATGTTATTATTTTCTTTGTTTTCACAAAAAAAAAAGATTCCAGCCGCCATCTTGTCTGAGATTCGAAGAAATGACTGACGCTTTTCTGAAGCGATGACGATGTTCTGAAGAATATTCTAAACAGATTCATATTTTTAATTGAAATTGATTGAAGCCATGAAAGGAGCTGTCTTTTCATTTGGAAAATATTCTCTGGCGGCATTATTTATCGTTAAACTTGTTCATTTTTAAATGATCTGGGGGGAAGTCGCCAAATATAAAACATTTATGAAGAACAAGCTTTGTATCATTGTTACAGGTAGTTTGCTGAAAGTAATGCGTAATTTAGAATGAATAATATAATGTAATATTCATAGATATGTTTTATTACACACGTTCAAAAATATATTTCGTTATATACTACTAAATCTTCAACGCCTATAAATTACACTTTTTCTACGCTTCTTAACATTCTTCCTTCAAAATGTCTACGTTAGGAATTTAATTGTTTGTTATTTTCACTTGATTTCCCGCTGCTTATTTCGTCCGACTGTAACGCCATTAAACACATTCAATCGCTTTGTAATTTTTGACCATGGTTAAGTGACGAGGTCAACTCCTGAACTGGCACGACTCTCTCCACATCACAGAACCATTAGCAGAAGAAAATTAAAAAGAGAATTACTTTTAATTTCATTCATTACTGAACTCGATGGATCTTCGGTGATATATAACGAACCAAAGATTAGGAGAGTAATATAGGACTTTTGGAAGATTTTAATCACTCAAAAATTACGAATAAACCTTAGATAAAATAAAAATTCTTAACATTTGAAATTTGAATGTTCCAGAAATTCATTTCCGCAACTTTTTATTTACAGGCAAAACGGGACTCAGAATTACAGGCAAATATATAAATACTTAAATTAATGGATTGAGTACATAATATTTGCTCTGGAGTCCTTAAGAAATAAAATAAATCACTTACATAAGTTGATAAAAATGGTTATATTTTTTGTTTTCACTATAAAAGTAAATTTTACTTTTTTTAAAATGAAAGCTAGTAATTTACTTAAAACTATATTTTAAATCTTGCAAAAATTCTAATTTATTATGATAAGAAATTATATTAAAAATTTAACCTCTATAGAAATTTAGAACAAATAATTATATACAAATTCTGAACATTTTTAAGGAAAAATTTTTTGTTTTAATACAAAACAAAAAATATTTCTTTAGAAATGTTCAGAAAATTCAAGGTATAGAAAGGAAAAATTATAAAAAAATATATCAAAGTGAATAAAAAGTTTTTTTTACAGGCTATTAAAATTTATAAATTTTAATTATTTTTTTATTACTTTTTAGTTGTTAGAATTACTTTTACACGCTTGAGTGCATAAAACTATAATAATTTTCAAAACTATTTAACTTAAATATATTTATTATTATATATATTAGGTTGGGATAATAATCCATTTTTTTTTCTATCAATGATTATACTGTACGATATTTCGTTATAAGTATCGATAATACAATTTCAGGTATATGCTCGTCGGAAAGATATTATTTCGCACTAAAAAATATTTTGCTGTTTTTTATTTAGTTCATTCAGTTTTAAGGAACAGGGTGTTAAGGATGGAAGTTAATTAAGAGAAAATGCCGTACATTTACAGTTTTTCTTTGGTAAAGGCGGAAACACAAGTCAGTCAGTTGAAAATCAGGAATGATGTTTTTAGCGTCCCGATACTGTAACAGTCATTTTGATTTCATCGATTCTATTCAGGTATAGTTGATGTTAAAGATGCACCTCGCATAGGTAGGCCCTTCCTAGAAATATCGACGAAAGTTCAAAAATATTAGTTATTAAATAAATATTCAAATAAGAAAATTAACAATAAAATAAGAACATTTAATTTGACTCTAATAAATCATATAAATTTATACGACTTTTTATATTTTCATTGCAAAAATAAATGTTGCAATATCTTTATACCAATTCATTTATGGTGAATGTAAATATGTAATACTTTTATACTAAAATTTAATTTTAAGCAATTACAATTTTATGTTAATTAAGAAATTAACATTAAATTGTAACAGCTTAAAATGAATTTTTTACAAAAACATGGTTTACTGTAGAGAAAAAGAAAATTTTCGATTGTTTAAAGTATTTAAATCTTGTTCTTTTTCAATTTTTTGTGGAGTGTCTAATAAATTTATTTTTTGTTCTTCAGGCTTTAGAAGTAAATAGAATTATGAATTATGCAACTAGCTTTGATTAAATTTAAAATGTTTTTAAAACAATTGAAATAATTCCCAGACAAAAAATATTTGGATTAAATTATTGTATTATGCAATAAAAGTTTTGGATTTTCTTTGAGATTAATTAAAATTCCCATATGGTTTATTATTTTAAATTGTAAGATCTTTTTAAATTTTAATGAAAGTCTCATTATAATTGAAAAAATTAGCAATATATATTTAAAATAATATTTTATATTATAAATAATATTTGTAAATTTTCTCTTCATTGAGATTCCGATTGAATAAATGGTTTTTTCAGCTCAAAAATTGAAATAGACATTGCTTTAAATATACAAGATGTTGGCTAAGCATCTCTTACAACCAAGCATATAATTAACGTACATTAAGAAAATATTTTAAAAAAGCAACAAAAAATTCATAAAGAAGAATTTTTAAGTTTATATAATAGAATAATTGAACAATGTAAAATGAAGGAAGATGAACTAGAAAACGAAAACAAGAAACAAACAAAAACAAGGAAAAATAAATAAACAGAAGATTCGACGAATGTATAATGTTGAAAACATTGTTGAATCGCAAAAAATGAAAAGATCTCTATATAGTATTTTTAAGTACCAAGAAATATTCTATACAAAGAGATATTCAATAGCATGACAGACGAGTGCAAAAGTACTGATGAGTAATGATAAATAATTCTATATAAGTAATGCTATATAATTCTATATAGATTTAAATTAAATAAGTTGCTTAAAGAATTTTAAATTTTTTCTATAAACGATTATATGCATATGTAAACATTTTGTATTATATTATAATATAAAGTTGGGGAAAAAGAAATCCATTATTTTTACTTGAACTTTATGTAACTTCTTTTGGATTCCCTTTGTAAAAAGGTTTAAAACAGCTTTCATGTAAATTTTTAGGTCTTGCGCGTTACGACTGTTGACATGCGGTTAAATTCGATCTTTTTTGATATTTTATAGACATTTTCGACGATGCTGTATCCACATGCGAGGTGCATCTCTAACATCAAAAATACCCGAACGGAATCGACGAAACAAAAATTGTACGTAACTGGTTGTTACAGTCTTATATAGGACGATAAACACCTTTTACAATTTTAGCCACCCGGCTATCTTTTTCGCCGTTACAAGAGAAAAACGAAAATGTATCCAATTTTCTGTTTGTTGTCTTCCATTTTTAAAACCTTGTACTCGTAACTGAATTAATCAAACAAAAAATCGCAAGAGGATATTTTAGTGTCAAATGTCACCTTTCCAACGAGCATAAATCTGAAAGTGTTTGATAGATACCTCACGAGATATCGATCACTACAGACGTCTACCGAAATAATAATGGATTACTTTTTCCCCAACCTAATATATATATATTATATTATAATATAGTATATTATAATATATATATATATATATATATATCATTTTTTACATTCTGCGCATTTATTTTAATTTTTTCAAATTTTTATGTTTTTTAATTTGCTTGCTTACAGAATATATTAACTCCCACTTAAAATGTTTGTGTATCAAATTAAAGGGTATTTAGAATAGATATATTAGATTTAATTAGAATTAAATTCAAAATGCAAAGTTATATTACAAAAAGAGTTTTGCTACAAATAAGATACAGCTTAGATTTCAAGGCATTTTTAAAGTTACGCAATCACTATTTAGAGAGATAAGTTATTTTTTAATACAACTTCACATTTTCATTGAGAGAACAAACGTTACGGATACAGTCTTTGTAATCTTATGATGCTGAAAAGCAATTACGGCCTCCATAAGTTCTGTTAGATGAACCTATTTTCCTTACAACGGCTCAAATGCCACCTTACATTTTCAATAGGATTTAGATCTGGGCTGTTTCATGGCCAGTGTGTTAAATCTATGTTTTCATTTTTAAGATATTCTTTGCATGTTTTTGCTGCATGGCACGGTACAGAGTCCTGCTGAAAAGAAAGTGACGGTTTATTGGGGAAGCTACCCCTGATGTTCCCAATTTTGTTTCCAGAATAGTAGAGCTGTATTTATTGTTTTCATTAAGAATGCAGTCAATCACTGAAATGTGTCCACGCCATCTGCAGACATTTATACTCGAATAATTATATTTGTTGGCATCTTTGTAGTTGTTTTATTGTAAACAAAGTGTAGCCCTTCTCTGTACACCTCACATATTTTGGCGCATCAGTTCTGTTATGACGTTCTATTAATTTTGCGCTGCAAATTGCTCACACACTATTTAGCATCTGGTCATTTATTATTTTCTATTATGCAAAGAAAACACAAAAAAATTTACATGAAATTATTATTAACGAAAATACACATTTCCAACATTCTCCACAGCCACTATGATTCTTTCTCACTTTTTCTTCAAAAACAAAACAATGTGTGAAGTCATCTCGCTCCTTCCGTACCGCCATCTGATGGTCGTCGAAATCATTATAGTATTAAAGAGCGTCATTTCAAATTCATCGCCTCAAAATACTTGCTTCAACTGATTTTTTGACCACTTAATGTAATTTATGTTTATTAAATTCGTTTTTTGTGTTACTTAATTTATAAACATGTTATTTTTTCTTACAAAGTTCTACCTTTACTTCCAAAACGTGATAATCATCGCTTTATTTAAAGTTCTTTTAATAATTGGGTTTATTTTTTGTGCATATTTTTTATGAATTAGTTATCTCTTGTTTAGTTCAGATTTAATGATTCTT
The DNA here is from genome assembly GCA_026290005.1 of Latrodectus geometricus. Lineage (NCBI taxonomy): Eukaryota > Metazoa > Arthropoda > Arachnida > Araneae > Theridiidae > Latrodectus > Latrodectus geometricus. The sequence continues at coordinate 74,478 of JAPDSC010129415.1, forward strand.
TTAACATTTAACTCTTCGTCACGTGTGTTTATTATAATTATTAATTTTTTGTGGAACTTTCATTTTTGTATTATTTTAATTTTTTTATTATTTTTTTAAAATTCTTTATTATTTTAAAGGAGTTGAGAATATTTCTTATTAATATATTGTTTATTCTTTGGAATGTATATATTAATGAATTCAGCACAACTTTCACTCTCCTGTTCCTTTGATTTAAACAAGTTCTTTTTACCTTACTATTTTTCAATCTTTTTCTATTTTTTTTTTATTTTTACATGTTTTCAATTACGACTTGATCCATATTTACGCATTCTGAATGATTTTTTTTTGTATATTAAATTTTTAGTATTAAAAACGTTTCATATATTGCAAAATTAATGTTTACTAAAATGTCTTTCTAAATATTGTATATATTTTTTATTTTGTAAAACCAACCATATTTAATTAAGATGAAAACATTTAATATTAATAAATTGATACATACACATGTGTGTATGTGATGGCAACAAAGCATAATAACTACAATAGCATAAAATTCCAAAAATAAATTTAAGAAATCTTGTAAGCTAGTTCAATTTTTTCTCCATGAAATTTGGTTTATAAGGTTTAATGGCTTTTATTTTCGTATATTTTTATATTCTATTACGTCGTGAGATTTCTTAATATTTTAACTGCATTTACTTTTTATTTATTTGAATTGAAATCCAAATTTAGTAATTAATATTTTGCATTTATTGAATTTATTTTTTGTTTAACTTTTTTGAATTATCAGTACTAAATAAATATTTATAAAATATAACAAATTCTATATGTTCGTATATATGATGCTAATAAAATATATTTCCTTGATACATTTATTAGATAAAATGAGAACGAAATATAAAAATTTATTAAGTGAAATTAAAATTTTTTTTTTTTAACTATATATGCTTATTTTTTATGTAGCGTTAATTGTTAAACATTGACGACATTGTCGGTCTCATAATTTCTTTTTTTTATCTTCTAAAGATTTAATCAAATTTCTCGCTTTTGGTTTTGGAAGACAATATTTTTAAGATGTCAGAAAACATTAACATTTTTTAAATTATGGATGCTCTATATTCTTTTTTTTCTTGGCGATTTTTTTATGATGTCTGGAAATTGATTATCAGTAACTGTGAAAAAAATAATCAACCACATCAGTATTAATAATTGAATAATATCATTGTGGTTGATTATTTTATTATTTAACATCATATTATTTAATATTTATAACATGTAAAAGGGACTGACAGTAAAGAAGTGCTCATATCAACATTCAAGAAATTGCCTTAATCTATTTTACATTTATAGTTCTGAGTAAATAATGTTATCTATCGGTCGAATATGTAAAGATTTAGAATATGCCACAATATGATTGAAATTGAATTTAATATTAAGTAATATATATTTCATTATTAAATTGAAATATTAAATATTCAATTTAATATTTCATATAAACTTCATTTGATTACTACCAGGAATCAATCTACGAAATTATGAACACAAATTATTGATATCGGAATATATTTCCTGTATGTGATTACCTCCAATTCTTCTTGAAAACCAAATCTTAGATTAAAAAGCATTCAATTTTTACATTCTCTTTCATCGATGAGTTGAGATTCACCTGTTTCAATAGGGTAAAAGTATAAACATATTTTCTAACATTTTTTTAATGCTTCAAAAGAAAAGAAATATCAATCAAATTTACAAATATTGCCACTAGAAAAAAGGAAATAAATATAAATACAGAAAACTATAACATTATATACTCCTACAGATTTTGTAAAAGTAATTTTTTTTTCTTCAGAAAACTTTCTTCCATAAATCAGAAAGTAGAAATATTTCTTTATTTTATTGTAATTATAGTTCAGATAAGGATTTCTTTTTCTTTAAGGGGAAAATTTTCCTCTATCGGAAGTCTTCTCGAAATCTTCTCCCACGGTCCCTAGAAGATTTGAGAGAAAAATTGAATCCAGAATAAAAATGCAGTTTTTGCCCACTTCTCACCTTACGCCAAGAAAACGTGTAAGACAGAAGTGGTTTCACGAGAAACTTATTTCAGAATATACTTTCAAGAGCAATTTTTTTTATTCTCATTTTTCTTTTCATAAAGTAGTAAAAAAATTTTGTTTCCCTCTATCCTTAAGAAAAAATCAAATAAAAACGAAACTATGTGACAAACAAAATTTTTTAAAAAAATTACAATAATTTGGAATGTTAAATTTAAAATGTGGAAAAAGAAAAAAAAAACTGAATTGAGAAAATAACTGCTTATTTTGTCAATCCTTATACTTTTTAAATTATATTTTGACATTTTTTATCCAAAATTTATTCTTAACAAATCATATTAGATAACATTCTTTCACATTATCAATGCTTAAAGTTCAGTTACACGTGCTTAAAACAACAAAATTTTATGGCTCTTTTTTGTAACAATAATCAACAGTGTTTATTTTCTTATTCTACCATAAGTAAATGCGTAACTGAATAATTACATTGTTTAACTTAGTAAAGTTAAAATCCTATACTATATATATATTTTTAAAGAATTGAAATTATAATATTAATAAAAGAAATGAATATTATAATATTTATTTCTTTTCAGTGATAATATTTTCTAAAATCATTGAAAATTGTAAGTGCAATTACATAGGGTACTAAGAAATATTCGGTTTCCCTCCCTTAATTAAAATGTATGAGAATTAGAGACTATGTAAAAATGAAACTAGAATGAAATATTTAAATGTAAATGTATTTTATGTTGTGAATAAAATTTAATATTATTTAATATTCTTAACTTTAGGAAGCAGAAAGTTATGGTCGTAAAAATGGTGTTAAAGAGTAGTAAAAAAATCAATATGCGTTATAAAATGAAATTCCCGGCAATGCTTCTAATAATGAAATTGGGAAATAGCAGCCCTATCTCAAATACTAAGAGAGACACGAAAATAAAGTCAATTACAAAGTTACAAGCAGAGATTCAATGCAAAATAGCTACGTTCTCAAAAAAGTGTGGGAAAAAAACACGCTCATCGTTTAATAGAGTATGTGCAAATTCCTTGCCGAATTGGCAGCCGATCACCCTTGCTTTTAGAAGCTGCGGTTGTCCAGTTAATTAGGACGTCATTCTCATTATCAGGAAGTGATGAGTTTGAATCCTGATTTAACCGACGATTATTCGTATTGACTTAATTCGGCTGTTGTACTCTAAATGGTTGCAATGTCTTCCAAGTGAAATGATTCCCCTGGGTGGGGCTGGTCTATTACTGGGGATCTTCTGTTCGGTACCGGCTTCAAAATTACAGAGATTCCGACCCAGAAACTTCCATCACACTGGTTGAGCCCAACACTAAGTTAATTACAAAATAACATTCTAGGTGCTTACTTACTCCTGCCTTTGGTTCAAATGTTCGCGCGTTTGAATCTCGCCACAGGCACAGATATTTGTAGAATCCACTCTAAACTGTAACTCTCTATTTAAGTAGCCTATATGTGGAAAAGATGTCCGTTGAAAGGCAAGCCATAAAGCCAACAGACACAGTTACAAAACAAAGTGTACAAAAACGTGTTTGTTTTGCATCCAGCGAAATACTTGTACTCTTCTGACTAGTAGAAATCGCACAAATCAGCACTTCCCAGTTTTTTTTTTCGCTCTCCTACTGCTTGGTAAAACATCATCCTAAATGGTACCACGTCATTTTTTTTACCGTGCATGTGTTTTTTTGTTTGAATTGCAAATTTTATAGGATAACCATATGTTTGCATCACGTAATAAGACAAATTGCATAAAAATCACATAAAAAAAACACGCCAGATTTATTATAAACTTACGAAAGTCATGAACTTACTGTAACATTTTTGTGAATGTATTTTTTCAATGTGTGTTTCATATTTATCTACTATTTTGTCATATTTCTTTTACAAATAAACGGTTTTAATAAAAATCTTAAATTATAAAAATTAATATATATTTCTTACCATAATCAAATATTTTTATAAAATAAATTAAATGAGATCCTTGATCTTCTTTCGAAGAAAATTAATTTTTAAAACTTGATTAAAAAATCTAATGTATACCTCCAATTTACAACAACGTTTAATTCTTTCGATTCTCGATTTTTTTTATATAAGGTCAATAAAAAAGTTCTTGCCATTTTTAATAACCCATAAGAACATGATTTACAAAAGGTGTAAGCCATTGTAAGTCCTCAATGTAATCACCATTGCCATCCAGTACTTTTTGCCAATGTGTCTCCAGTCGTGCTATTCTCTTGCGATAAAGCTCGGGGTTTTGGACTGGAAGATGTCGGTGAGTGCTTTCCGAAAGTCTGCTTCTTTGGTGAAGGATTTTCCCCGTAAGATGATTGTCCAGGGAATGGAAGAGGTGATAATTTTATGGTGGAAGGTCAGGTGAGTAAGGAGGATGGTACAAAATTTTCCAACCAAGTCGCTGCTGGGTACTCCTGGCCACCCGTGCGACAAGCGGTTTCACGTGATCGACCTAAAACAGATCAACCTTGATATTAACCAATGGTGGTTCCTTCATTTGCACACGTTCCAATTAATGAAATGACAGGTCCGCAATGACCGTTTGGCCCGTTGGTAGCTCATGGGAAATCACTTGACGAATAGTCTACCAGACACAAAGCATAATATATCGTGGGTGCATAGGTGGTCTTGAGCTGTGCGGGACAATGCCTTGCTTTAATCTTCATGCTGTGCAGATGATGTCTAACTATTTCACCAAAAATGTTAAATTATCTGGTAAGTTCATCACACGTTTGATTACTGTCCTCCACAATAGCCATCAGCATGGCTTCTATATCCAAGGTCTATAGTCGACCATTTCGAATTTCTACATAGGAAGATAAATCTCCCGACCTAAATTTTAGAAATCAGTCATTGCTATACGTTCATTCACAGCTGACTTATTTGGCAACTTGATGCAGCAGCTGATAAGTCCACTTTGAAGTCGTACAGCAAACTTGATTGAACGAGCTCTTTAGACACGTCCATCTTTCATTTTGGCTACTGTACGAGTTATGATTGATAAATGTCGGCGGGGAAACCTGCTTTTATAATGACTGATATTCCTACTTTCGACTGATCGGTGTCTCAATCACGTGATATACTAATTTGAATTCTTATTCTCATTTCATTCAATGGCAACGTGAAAACAGAACTTTCTTGTTGACCTTGTATATGAATAAATATATGTTCAGTGTTCTAAAATACCAAAGTTAAATTATTTATTTGCCAAAAAATATCGGATAAATATGCAAGAGCTTGAAGTTAATTAAAATTAATTGGAATAGAAGAGTCTTGTGTTAGAACTGTTCACTTTAAAATAAAAAGTCTGTTGTTCGTTACCTACCACTTCTAAGCAATTTCGAAAATATATATCGCGTTTCTGCTTTGCTGAATGCAAATATATCTTGGTGGGTAGTTTTCCGAATTCCATCCCTTGGGACATGTTTACTCGACCGATTGTAAATGAAAAATCCTACAGGATAAATATAATGAACTAAAAATGCATTATAAAGCTTTACAATTGGTTAAGCTAAAACTAATTATAATGTGTCTAATATTGTTTAATCAAAGTAATCATTATGCTGTAATTTTGTATGTATTATGATTTTATAGTTCTCGTATAAAGAAACCACAATTTAACAGATCAACGGTTTACTTCCAACGAAAAATGCTTTTTAGTGAACAAATGAATAAGATTTTTTTATGTAAAAATTAACTTATATTAATTATTGTTAAAAAAATTCGATTGTCATGAATACAAATTAAAATTTTAAGTTTTAAAAATAACTTTAAATATAGCATATTTTAAAAAATGTGTGTGAATCAATTAAAACTATTGTTTACTTTTCATTTTCACATAATTAGAACAATTCATATTTTTAATTTTGTTTAGCATAGATTTATTTATAAACCCGCATTTTCGAAGATACTTTAGCTAAATATCATTTGAACATAAAGAAAAGAGTTTCCCTTCTCATAAATTCTACTAACCTGAATACTTAATTAAGTATTCTACTAAAACTTAGCATAAATATTTGTATTTCAATTTTAATTAATGCGTATATGTTGTTTTTTAAATTCTGTCTTTATGATATAAATCTTTTAAAGTGTCAATATTTTTTTTTTCAATTTTTTCTAATTTTAATAAAAAAGTTAAATTGCCATTTACCCGAAAATAATTCTTTCTCAGTTTAAATCTCTTAAAATAATTTCTGTTTTTCTATTAATTTTATTAAATATTAAAGCTTACGAATTTTTATTTTTATAAATTAATTCTTAAGTTTGCCTTTTGTAAAAATGTCTTTTCAAATTGTAAAAATGTTTCAATTTGTCCAATTATTATGCAAATATGAATGAAAATTTAACAAAGAAAAGTAATTAATTTTTATGAGCTTTTCTGAAAGATTCTAAGTACTTTACTAAGCTTTTTGAAGTTATTTTCTTTGTGAGTATTAATTAACTTTTAAAATAAAAATTTATTTAATTATTTATAGTAAGTTTATTCTTACTATCAAATATTTTTACCCACATGTTCATTTATTACTAAGAATGCTGAAATTGTTTTTATGTTAATTATTTCCAATTCTCAGAGCATATAGAATATAATTATTTCACAATCAAAAGCAGTTGTAGAAGATATGTTAAAGACCAATAGAAAACTTCTTTAAAATTTGGATATTGCCTAAAAATGACAAATAACACAGACACAACTTTACATAAAAAAAAGGAAAAAGATTATTTTTCTGATTATTTACAACAAAATTCCAAACATGTGAGTAACTTTTCCCAAAATGCAGTATTTATAAATGTAAACTGTGATAAATTTTTTCACAGTAAAAAGTAATTACTGCATTGATCATAGATAATAATCAATTAGTGCATTTCTTTTCAATTAATGAAGCACACATAGTTATATTTTATTTTACACAAACCTTATTTTACAAATGGAAACTACAACTCATTATTTGTAATTTACCATTAATAAGCTACACTGAAAACACTTTTAAGAGTGGAAGCGTAATATCTATTCCTTGCTCTTCAACAGCGACAGGGATCGAACCCAGGACGATTCCAATCCAAAGTACTTGAGCCGTTAAAACTAGTGAGAAAATAATACAGAAGCTTCATTATTTGTTAAATTGTTAATATGCATTGTAGCTGGAGAAGCCACACCGATGAAGAGAAACAACCACTATGGGAATCATTTTAGGATCCATAGATGAACAAGTAATTTATAAATTTTTTTTTTTAAAATCAATTCCTATTTAAGGCAACAAAAAAAAAAAATATATTTTAGTTACTTTTCATTAAATTTCGCATTATTTGTTTCTGAGTCAAAAGTAAACCTTTAATCCAATTTGTTTGCTCCGACGAGATTCGATCCAAAAACATGCGGATTCTAAGCCACGCCTCTATCAATTTTGCCACTGTAAGGCAAATTTTTTATTGCACTATATTGACAATATTCCTTACTAAATAATTTTCATTCATTTGCTTTTAATTAGAAAAATTCCTACTCTCTCTCCTTCTCTTTCACACGTACACACACTTCATATCTCTACCAGTAATTTATTTCAAAACCACAAAGTTGAATTTTCAAAGGAAGTAATAAACTCATTTACAAGATACTAAAAATAAATAAACTTTAAGAATGTAAGAACTGAATATAGAGATAGTAACTGTTGAGGCTAACAGATGGCACCACTATACAATAATGTATTCTCCACCACATAAAATTAAAGTTTATCAGCATTGGCACGACAGCCCTTTGTGGGCCTTCTTCAGAAGCTTTTCCCAATCTGGCCTTTCTCCCAGCAATTGATCTCCAGTTCTTTACTTTTAGGAGGGCAAAGTTCTCATCCACACAGTCTTTCCATCTCTTTTTAGGCCTTCCTCTTGGTCTTTTATTGGTCTTTAATTAATTTAATTTAATAAATGAATTCATATTTGCAAAAAACTGTCTCAAAACCCATTACAAGATCTATCCATATGATACAATTCTGCAATTAACGTGCAAAGAGCCCGTAACGCTCCCAAGAAATGTCTAATGCTACGTCGCACAGAATTCTGTATGTACAAGGATCGGAAGCATTTGATCATAATGATAGCAGCACAGAATCGCGACAACATCCCATCTCAGGATTTTTACTACTTTCGAGTTTTTCATTTTGTTTCGAGTCATTGAACAAAGAAAAAAATTCGATTTGTTTTAAAATATCGTTTTTTAATTTGTATAATAAAACCCATATAAACATTTTAAAACTAATGACGTAATGGTTACATTAATTTAACTAACTTATAGCCATTCATTAAGTTTTCATTATCATTCTAATTTATTTCCATTAGTTATGAATGTGTGTAATAATAAGCAATTAAGTAAATTTAATTAAAATAGTTCTTTAAGTGGCATTAAAGAATGACACAGCTTTGTGTAATGATAAAATAACACTCCATTGTGTAATGGTAAAATATAATAAATAAAATTTAATAAAAACAATACCTTAATTATTGCTTTAATAGTTTTCATAGAATTATAAACATTTGTGTATTTAAATATATTAAATATAGATGAAAACTATTAAATTCATGTCATTTTTTAATTGATTTTATAGGAATTAGGAATCTTTTTATAATTCGTAAAAAATTAAGATTTTAAATCACTATATGCCAATGAAAATCTTTTTATTCATCAAACTTACAAATCAAAAAGCAAAAAGCTTTTCTTGAGTGACGATATACACTTACAAAATATTGCTGATGTATATTAAAAATTTTGAATAAAATGCTAACGCAAAACATTATATTTCTTTTAGCTCTAAAGTTCTATGATATAATAAGGATGAAGTTAAAAAGATTAGATCTGTATATATTGTATCATTCATTCTGTATTGTATCCTTTCATTTCATGTTTTTCCAAATATAATATCCATTAAAAAAGCAAAAGAATAATTTTGTTTATTTTATCCAATTTTACAAACAATAATTTACCCAGAGTTTGATCATGTGTCTAAAGATTAAATTGCTTAGTTACATTTTAAGATAAATAAATATAATTTTTTCCAGCTATCTTGTACTAATTTTATAGGAAAGTTCTAATATGTAATTAATAGATATTATGGTCGTTAGCATTTTCGTTTTATGTCAATACTGTGTTATGCCCTGCAAAATACTTGGTTGTCTTATGTGAATAAAAAGATTTGTTCTTAATGATGTTTATTAATTAATGCGACAAATCAAACAAACTTACATATGCTTGTCTCGACTTGCTCGTGAGCTCAAGGAAGGTCATATTCCGGGGGTAGCAAGAGATTTCTTTTCTGCCCTAAATGACTAAGCCGAATGATTAGCGCTCTCGCCTTCGGTTCAACAGCTCGTGGGTTTGAATCCCGACTTGGGCTTGGATGCTTAAATAGGTTCGGAATCCACTTTGAATCGTAGTTATCGGTCTAATAAGCCCTCGTATGCAAAAATGACCGTTGAAGAACAAAATTAAACTCTGCTGTAAATGGCGGCAAGAACAGGCCTCACCTCAGCACATCTTGGATCGCCTTGGATTGGAATGGGAAGATATGAATAATCATAATTGTTTATTTCTTGTATCGGACTTCATTAATATCAATGATCTCATTGATCAGATCTGAAAAGCCCAACCAGATGAAAATTGAAAACAATAACAAACACATGAAACTTTCATAAATATTGTGTATTTCAAATTATGTAGAAAAAAGCAAAATAAGCTTTCATAGTGCTAAATATTAGTTTGGGGAAAAAGTTATCCATTATTTTTTCGGTAGACGTCTGTAGTGATCGCTATTTCGTGAGGTATCTATCAAACAATTTCAAATTTATGCTCGTTGGAAAGGTGACATTTGACACTAAAATATTCTCTTGCGGTTTTTTGTTTGATAAATTCAGTTACGAGTACAAGGTTTTAAAAATAGAAGACAACAAACAGAAAATTCGATACAATTTAGTTTTTCTTTTATAATGGCGAAAATGCTGACCAGGTGGCTAAAATTTTGAAAGGTGTTTATCGTCCTATATAAAACTGTAACAACCAGTTACGCACAATTTTGGTTTCGTCGATTCCGTTTGGGTATTTGGATGCTAAAGATGCACCTCGCATGGATACAACATCGTCGAGAATGTCTATAAAATATCAAAAATGATCAAACTTGACAGCATGTCAGCAGTCGTAGCTTCGCACAAGACCTAAAAATCTTCATGAAAACTGTTTTAAACCTTTTTACAAAGCGAATCTGAAAGAAGTTACAAAAAGTTCACGTAAAAATAATGGATTTCTTTTTCCCCAACCTAATATTAATGATTTTAAACTTGAACGTTTAACAAAGTCAATTCAAGTAGCGTCTTCATCATATTGCTCTCGTAATAATACAAACTGTCTCCGAAGATCGAGTATAGACAGCTGTTTGACTTTAATTTTCTAATTAAATGTTTAAGTGTCATGAGTAATATAATCAAATATTTCGCACACAAGTTATTTCCCTTGTATAATTATCTAATTTTTATTAAAGTCAAGTACATAAAAGACGCATTTAGGGGACAAAGTGTTTCGTATTCAACTTAAATGTTAACAAAATTAAAATAAAATAGTTGTCTTCTTGTAATATGACTGATAATACTGTTCATTGATTGTCAAAAACAATTAACTTTCTGAAAACACAGCTACATGACGTTAATTTCATTACATGTTCAAATAGCATGAATAATATAATGAAATATTTCGGCCCCTAAATGCTTCTCTTGTGTACTTGACTAGGTATGGATAAGTCTAATTTTATAATTAGTCTAGTACACAAAGGAAGCATTTAGGGGCCAAAATATTTCCTCATTTTAAAATTGAATGTTTACAAAACTGAATTCAAGTACACTTCTCTTTGTAATATGACTTGTAATACTGATCTTGTAATGGTACTGACTGTTGTCGACAATAAACTCGATATTGGAGACTGCTACACAACTACAATGCCATTAAGCTTTAAACTTCATTGTATAATATAATGAAATATTTCGCTACTTATAAGTAATGCTTCTACTATGTATTTGGCTACCTAACAAAATGCTTAATTTTATAAAATCATAAGGTACAGAAAAGGAGAATTTAGCGTACGAAGTATTTGTGACTTTAAACTTGATGGAATTAAATTCAAGTATCTTTCTCTATTCAAGGAAATAAATTGTTCAATTTTTCAATTTCACACTAAGTTTAAAAGAAAGCAAGCCATGAATTGGCGATAAATTTGTTACAATAAAAGCACTGCCTACGATATTGTAGCCAAGAGTAATGTTGTTTGTTTTTCATAAATCAGAGTAAGAGTATTTTTGTTATATTTGAACCAATTGAATATTTTTTTGACATTATCCATTATTTTAAATTATTGAAACGGCAAAGGTATTTTTGTTATTAGTAAAACTATTTTTGTCACTAGTTTCTATGTCAATAAACATAACTGATATTCCTAATGTATATAGCCCTTTTTTGAACCACAAAAAAAAAAAAAAAAAAAAAAAAAAAAAAAAAAAATGGGAATAAAAAGATTTGATTGAAATTGTCTTTTATTAAATCAACTTCATTCGCAAAATTGGTTTGATAAATTAATTTTATTATGATAGACTGAACTATTAGGAAGTAGTACAGAAAGATAGCTTGCATTAAAATTTTCTTTAATTTTATAATAAAAGCGAAATTTTAATTTTGATAAAAAAATAAAACTGATGGAGTCTGAATATTCTTTCCTTCCTTTATTATCAAAAGAAATTTTATCCTTTAAAAATAGATGCAATATTTTTTTTAAAGAGGAAAAAACCAAAGTGCTAGTAAAAATCTTTTTGCCACTGTTGAGTATATTTTTCCATAACAACATTTGCGTCTCGTGCGTGTGCCTAAGACCGAGAAGATGAAAATGCATTTATATTTCGGATTCTATTTCTCTCCCAAATCTAAATCTTCTGTGCTCTTGGAATTTGGGGGGACTTCCGGTGGAGGAAATTCTTTTTTTTTTTACTACAGTGGAAATACCGAATAGAAAATGCAATAATAATCAGATAAAAATAAAAGATTTCTTTCTCCTCGTCAGAATATAATATTTTTGATTGAAAACAATCCTTCTGGAATATGCATATCTGCATAACGCCGTCTTTTATTCACATTAATTTTTTTTTACTTCTTTTTGGTGGATTTCTTAAGGCAGTAAGTATTTGCGGGATATATGCACATTCTAAAATAATTCAAAGTACGTATAAATTGTTAATATTATATTTTTGGAAATTTTCTTAAGTGGTATAATTACAGTAGACTTATTTTCACTGAGAAAATTTTGTACAGAAACGAGCATTCGTTTCTCTGAATTGTTTTTTCTGACAGTGGGCACTGGGTGACTAACCCTTCACCACAACAAGACTAAAAACTGCTATTCATTAATCGAATACCCGGTAGGTACTTATGAACCAAGTCATAGAATCAAGTAGCATTATCCACGTCACATCATCACAAACCCGTTCATAAGGTGGGCTACATTCATTCATTGCTTCAGAAGAAATGACAAAACAACACAGAGAGAGAAAGGAAGGAACATCCATGCTCGAATCGGGATTCGAACCGGCACCAACAGCTTAGGAATCAAGAATGCTAACCACTGTGTTAATCGAGTTGATCATCGTCCTACAGTCATTTGTCTCCTACAAAAACTAGTTCGAAAACAAAAGTAATCACTGAACAACAATAGAACGTTCACGTCTAAGGTAGGAATTGTACTCATGAACTGATGAATTCTAAACTAGAGAGTTAACTTTCAGTTACAAGCTCGCTCATTATATAGGAAATTTCAAGACTTCTGTGACTAAATTTATTTTCAGATAGGTCTCATGCATTCTAAGATTATTTACTTCTTCGTTTGTATTTGTTGGTAAATTAACAAAAAATATGTATTGACATCAAATACTGTGTAAGACATAACAACATCATGCTATTTATACGTAGCAGAAGTTTATTGTATAGGACAGCAGGGGTCAAACGTGGAATTTTTTTGGAATTAGGGTCTGTCTTGTAAAAAAAATTGTTTGTCGCATTTATTTGCTTGTAATTTAACTGAGAGTAATAATTAAGAGCAAGGCTAGATACACAATGAAATACCTGAGAGTTGTTATTATAGCTAGACTAGATACACAATGAATACCTGAGTATTTAGTGTCTAGTCTAGCAAATTTTAGTTGTTTTTTTATTATAATGGATATTTTATTACACTGGATAAAAAATGAAATTTTTTACAAATCATAAATTGGAAATATATATAATTTTGAGTTATTTCATATATATTAAAAATCCAATATTATAATGATCTTAAATACTATGTAAAATCTGCAGTTTTAAACATATAATTTCCATTTTATTCATAACTGAATTCTTTGGTATTGTATTAATGGAAATTTTTTTAAATGCAATAGAATTTTATGTAAAAATAACCTAACCTCTTCTACCTATATCAATAAATGTAAGGGAAATAAATTTTGAATTAATGTAAAATTCGACAGTTTAATAGTGCTCTAATTTTCAGTTATATATATATATATTTGGAGTATAATTGTGCAATTTAATCTCTCTTTTTAAACAAGCAAAATTGAATCTAAACAACAAAATATATTTCTTATTTTCATAATACTTAAGTACAATTACACATAAACTCTGCTCTTAAAATTGTTATAAAATATATTTTGCATAGGAGTTTGCTGAGTATTCTAATATAGTATCAAAATCTCAGATATGATTTTATTAACAAACTATGTATAGACATAAAAGATAAGATTATGTTACGGATGAGCAATTTAAAACAAATTCTGAAAATATAATTTTACTTTTTTTTATATTTTTAGAATCTAAATAAAAAGAATAAAATTAAAAAAGTTTAAATTCTCTTTACAAGAAATCGAATTTATACCAATTGGAAAATTTTAGTTAGGCCTCTTTTGCTAATTGTCCGTTTTATAAATTCTTTGTTCATTTCTTAGCTTCTTATTGCGACATATATAAAGACAATACATGACATCAATTATAAGAACACGAAGACAATGTATCAGCATTACCACAGAGATTGATATAAACATTGGATGAACATTTTACTAACACAATAATTAGGGCAGCAAATCTACAGAGACCTGTCGTTCGCCTTAAGCTCTTAATCTGCAAAGCGCATGCTCGTGACTCGTGAATCCAAATACTAATGAATTTGCATATTATAGTGCCATTAGCATCAGATTCTGGGGGGTAAGGGGAAGGTATGTGCGTAATCTCTGCTGCCTCCTACAGGTTGTAAATGCAGTTGCAACCAAATACTGTAATGGCTGTATTTGTCAACAACGATGCTTTAAAGTGTAGAAATTTAAATTTTGAACTCATGGATCTGTATATATTAGGTTGGGGAAAAAGAAATCCATTATTTTTACGTAAACTTTATGTAACTTCTTTTGGATTCACTTTGTAAAAATGTTTAAAACAGCTTTTATGTAGATTTTTAGGTCTTGTGCGTTACGATTGCTGACATGCGGTTAACTTCGATCATTTTTGATATTTTATAGACATTCTCGACGATGCTGTATCCACATGCGAGGTGCATCTCTAACATCAAAAATACCCGAACGGAATCGACGAAACAAAAATTGTACGTAACTGTTTGTTACAGTCTTATATAGGACGATAAACACCTTTTACAATTTTAGCCACCCGGCTATCTTTTTCGCCGTTACAAGCGAAAAACTAAAATGTGTCGAATTTTCTATTTGTTGTCTTCCATTTTTAAAACCTTGTACTCGTAACTGAATTAATCAAACAAAAAAAAACCACAAGAGGATATTTTAGTGTCAAATGTCACCTTTCCAAAGAGCATAAATCTGAAATTGTTTGATAGATACCTCACGAGATATCGATCACTACAGACGTTTACCGAAAAAATAATGGATTACTTTTTCCCCAAACTAATATAATTATTTTTGAGAAAATAATGTTAAATACTTGTTTCAAAAGCATGTATCCCAGCAAATTCTTACAACATGTATCAAGATATGTAAATATGATATCGTTTGCACACAAGCACAAAAACATTGAGGGTAAGAATTTCCAACACCAACATTAAGAAGGAGTTGAACAAGATAAATGAAATTCGGAAGGCATGTGCTGAAGTCTGAGAGATGACGTCGATTCAAGCTCATCAGTGTTATGTTTGTTCATATTTAGGACATGAGTGGGAAGTTAGTAGTGCTTTTGTCAATATGCAAATTAGGTTTTTCTTAAGCATGTGTTGTAGCATTTTTCAGCGTTAGTTATTTTGAGATACAACGTAGTGAAATGCTGTTAGTTAAAAATGACATTAAACGACAAGAAAACAGCTCATTAAATTTGCAAGAAATCATGTAGTAGGGCTATGCAAAAGTGCAAGTTCTTCCCATGGTATTTCAGAGAGATTGAGTGGAAATGTATGATGATTGTAGGCACCAATGGTCAACAGAAATAACTTCCGCTAGAAGAGACGGTTCCGGGCGGCTAAGTGTCACTACGCTCTGTAACTTTTGTGAGCGTTACTAGTGTTTAGTCACTTTACTAATGTCTAATGTTTAATAGTAAGGCTTTTGCCCTAAATACTGATTCATTATTTCTGTTGGTTGAATAGTTCATAGAGTAAATAGGATGAAGAAATAAGCCCTAAAGAATGTTATGATTACTTTAAATCGGAAGTGTTAGACCTCTTTCAGGTGAAATGCAAATGTTACTACATAGCTCAAGGCTTCTGGCGGGTAGGTGTTTCAGTAATTGAATAAGTATCTGTTGCCATCTGTACATGAGGTAGAATTTTAGAAAATGGTTATCCGTTTTTTTCAAAATATTTTTTTCAGATGGAATCGTTGTGCCTGGGAGCATTGCAGGATATAGTGCAATGAATTTGTAACGAAGATGCAGGTTAGCAATGATGCTTTCTTGATTCCTCAGAAGTAGGTTGGGACATAAGAAGTAAGGATTTGATTCACATAATGATTTTCATATATTACCTGTTCTGATACTTCTGGTGTCATTAGTTTTATGAACCGTCCTGTGTAGCGTTGATTCATAATGGTTTTCAAAAATTGTTATTGCCACGGACAAAATTAACATGACACTAGGAATCTTCGAGAGGGTACGCAGTGTTAACTGTGCAACGATACACGTGTTCGGCATTTCGGGCTGGCGCAGCTTGTAGTTTTTGGACCTTGCGCCATAAAACCCAACCAAGCAACCATCTGCATTTTGAGCATTTGCTATGAGGTTTTCAATAAACAATAAACATGATTGTGAAACTTTAGCTATTATTCATTCGCTTAACCAACACTGTTGTAAGTTTAGGTGGGAATTCCTCTTATTTGCTTCTCAGAATGCAATGCGATCCTATGTAATTATATATATATATATATATATATATATATATATATATATATAT
>JAPDSC010129434.1:0-11901 GCA_026290005.1 Latrodectus geometricus
CATCCTTTTGTTTAACTGAAAATGAATGCGAGCCACACATTGTTGATTCTTTAATCACTAATTTTTTAAACTAGAGCAGTTAATATTTTAACTGCCAGTCTTTTAAAGCTGAAGTTATTAGATTATTTTAGCAAGTTGTTTATCAATCAGCTTTTCAAAAGTGAAATTTTCTATCAAAATGAGTAAATTCGACTTTTTATATATCTTTGGTGGTGAGATTCTGAAAACGTTTTGTAGCTCTTTCTTTCTGAAACGATATTATATATAATTTCGCTTGAGAAATTCTGCTAATAGCAGAAAATGAAAATTTTCATCAAAATGGATATACCCTTTGGTAATGAATTTCTAGAAAAGTTCCAGAGCAATTTCTCTCTGAAATTCTTATGTGAATAGCATATCTTAAAAAGTAGCTAAGAGATTTAAGGAGCGAAATATAATTTAGATTTAGTTATAAACCCTACAGTTCATCATAAATTGAAATTTTATGATTTATATTTATAAAGTATTTTAACTATTTTTTAATTATTTTTGGATTTAAATATTTTTAAATCATAACATATTTTGAAATCCAAAATTTTCAAAGGGATTCTCATTACCATTACTATAAATGAGAAAGATTCTCATAACCATTACAATAAATTATTTTCTCGAACTTATTATTTTTTGTTAATTCAGAACAAATAAAAAAGGATATAAACATGCTGTTATTTCTGTTTTTAAGCATGGAAGGATTTTTACCCAAATTGATAAATAGAGCTCTTATAATAAATGCTGCCTATTTATTTCGAATCATGTACTTCTTACTGGGATCAAAATACCTTGTGTAAATTCAGGAAATGTTTATTCGTTTCTCGTCTACATGAAGCATGACTTTATTTTTCTCAGGGAGGTATTGAACTTTTTAAATATCTGAAAAGTAAACCGATTTTCACTGAGTTGTTGAAAAAACTTATCGAAGCATTACACTGGAAGGACAACTGGAACGAATTTTTTAGTATGATGACTTTGTTAAGATTAACAAATCGTGTTTAAATGTTTTGGTAACGAGGCGACATTGCATATTATGTTTTTAAATATTTTTCCAATGTTTGCTTACAATGTTTTAATAGAGAATGTTCTAAGATTGAGTATCTATTAGATTACATTCCAATTAAGAACATTTTATGATATAATTTTAAAACTGTTTTTGACTAACATCAAGTGTCTAATATCGAAATAACTATTGGTTCGAAAATGAATTTCTACATTTTGTGCACCATTTATTATAGCTTATCCTAATTTCTTTCAAAAAGTATAAAATAAATGTGAATTCGAATGATGATTATAACTTTTACAAGAATCCCTTATCAAGCATGTAGTATTATTCTCTATGTTGCTAAGACGAGAAAAATATGAAAATTTGGTATTTCTTCTTGCGTCTTTGAATAAATTTTAATAAATTTATCTTAAATGTTTGAAATGACTATCAGATTTATTACGTAAACATTTCTCATATACTAAGCTTCATCACCTTTATTTTAAAATAATCAAATATTAAGTAATTAAGAAGTTTCAACATAATATATGTTTTCCAAAGTTTAGTTAACTTTTTATTTCACTGTAATCGTGTTAAATTAATTTCAGTGAATTTAGTGCTATTTATCAAATGAGACTACTTCTGAATTAATTACGCCTAATTTTTTGAAACGGCTCTTATCAGTTTGTACTTAACTTTTAATCAAATGAACAGTATGACAAGAGAAATTTGGAGGAAATTAATGCTTAGTTGAATTTTGCTTGATGGATATTTTAACTAAAAAAATTAATATCAATGATTAATTTTATTACAAAAATTATTTCCTTACTTTTCTGAGTTCAAATGTTTTTGCCTTTCATTTAAATCCAATTTTTGCTTATTTTCAAACATTGCTTTTGAAAAATGTTATTGTTTAATGTTTGACATAAAATTCCGTGCACCAAAAAAATTGGCATAAAATTTCATTTACCAAACAATATAAAATCCTACATCAAAATGAATCAGAGATTCATATGTCTTATAGAGAGTTATTCGAAATCAACAATCCAGAATTACCCATTTAAGAACCTTTCCTGGAACTTTAAATTTCGTCAAAAAAGTATTGCAAATGATAAAAATCTAAACTAGACTCTTACGTTGAAAATCTATTACAACTATTATGATCTGATTTATGTCGTCGTTAAGCTACTGGAGTTAAAAAAAGAGGTAATAAATTATTTGAATAGTCTCCAATGCGCGTTTTCTTCAGAGAACCGTTACCCAGAATGACTTTCTAGGTAGAATCCTACATTTGCATAAGCCTCTCAGTACACGCTGAGAGTCTGAAACGTTACGTTCAAACGACTTTTATAGAGTGAAAAAGTTCATGTGTTTCACTTGCTGACGCAGGTAAAGTTAAATAAATGGTCACGAACTCACTGAATTAGTAATGTTAGATTGAATTCTTTTAGACACTAAATTTATGTCTGAAAAAGAAATTATGCAGATCTTATGAATAATTTTCTCATAAAGTAATTATATATTTCGTATTTTCTGAAAAAAATGGTAATATTTAGCATTGATTAGTTTTTTAACGCATTAAGTCTTTAACTATAAATTATAAACACAGAATAGAAAACAAAACCTACTATATAAAGATGTATAGTATTTTGTTTCTTATTAACAGAGAAAACAATTTTAAAAGTAACATAAAATGAGCTATTTTTTCGTTATCAAAGAAGTATAAAAAATGTGCTTATCAATAGAACACTTACATTAAATGCTTTAGTTATAATGTACTTGTTTAAAACTAATTAAAAAGAAAAAGTTTGATTTGAAAATCTCTCTTTCCTTATATTGAATATATATATATTTACATGAAATATGTATATCGTAGTACAGTATTAGTAATATCATGAAATATTTATATTATAATGAAAAATAAGCCAGTTCAAACACAATGTTCAGATGGTGACCATGAAATAAATATTTAGAGATACCACAACATAATTGTGTGTGTGTGTGTGTGTGCAATACTTCTCTTAGAAATGAGGAGTAAAGAACTTTATTGTTGTTGCATATCTCTGAAATTAGCAGAGCTAAATCAAGTCCATAAAACTGTGCACCCTGAAGAAGTCCAAAACTAAAGGTCGATTGTCAGTAAGGTCCTGCCTGTAGAGGCCCAGACAAGCAAGAATCTGTTCAGGAAAAGCCTCCTCCATAAAACACTTAGTGCAATCTTAAAATTGTTCAAATCCCTCAGGGAACTTCATAGTTTGAAGGTGTCCACTGAGAAAGTGAGTAAGTGCGGCTTGATCCTGTCTTTTGCATACAAGAGCCAGACAACCGCGTTAACAACTTTAAATGTTTGTAGTGTTGATCTTTAACCAAAAGTTAATATTTTTAAAATTTTATATCTTATACTTTCTTAAGACTCTTAAAAATGCGTTCATACTATTATCAATATCGGAAGAATTATAGTAGCTTTCAAATGTTTGCACTTTTATGAATTTCTTTTATTTTTTTTAAAAAAAACACACAAAAATACCCATTCGATTTTTTTTCCGCCAAATGAAGTGTCAACTTATGAATCTAAGGATTGTTTTAAATATTATATAATTAAAAAAATGTATCGTCCAAAACTAAATAAATAGCATAATTGTTTTTGAAATTTAAAAATATCATGAATTTACATTTCAAGAAAAATCTAAAAAAAATGATTCACTGATTCCCCCAATAACTAATTTCTTGAGAGAACCAAATTTGTCCTTTGTTTCCCTTTGCTAATGAATTTCGAAAGTCAAGTTAATTATTCAAAATGGCGACATAAAAGCAGATTAAACATCTGCTTGGGTGAAAAAGAAAATCTGCTCTTTACCCTTTCCACTTCCGAAAACATTTATACTAAACACGAACTGTGAGAGAAAACTCTAATTAATTGTTGACAAGATGAGAGTGAGTGAATCTAGCTTCAGGGTAGGCCTTCTTCCACCGCTTAAGAGTCGAACAAAGAAAAAAGTTATTGACCTAGAGACACAATCAAGTTATTACAGTCTTTAACGAGTGTCCACTTAACGCATAAATCAGCTAACTTCATTCATAATTCAAACAGGAAGAGCCTCAGGATTTATCTTAAACATCCGCTAAACTTCGAATCAGAAATCAGCGGGTAGAAAAGAAAAGTGCAAAAGACGGTACCCTGGGGAAAGTGCTGTTCGTATAGGAAATCAAAGTCATCTTAATGGAAGAGTTTCCACTCACTGGAAGGACTCGTCTCGAGTTTTAATATTCCTTAAAGAATGATTTTTTTTTTTTTTTTTTTTTGGTGTGAGATGATTTTTGATTCATTTTTATGTCCAATGTGAAAATAAAGGAATATGATTCAATAAATTCGACAAACTCTGCTCTGCGAGTTTAGCGTCTCAAAATAAGTAAAAAGGTTAAAAAATCTATGAATAGTGTTTGCTAAATGTGATTATGAATAATTTGTTAAGATGATTTTCAAAAAAAAAAAAAAAATTGGAAGATAATAATTCTTAAAACCGGAAATAGTGATGAAAGACTTAATCAACGAGAAACAAATAGTTCACTTTATTAATCAAATATTATTGAGATAAAATAATTAATAAGAGTACTTAAAATAATATATATATACTTTAAATTTAGCTAGCTTGTATATTCTTAAATTTGCAGTGTAGGTCATAAAATATAAACTAATTATCTTTCCCAAACTTATACAAAAATATGTAGCTTTCTAATAAATAAAACACCCTTTTCTCTTAATATAATTATGCATTTTTATGGGACATAAATATGTAAAACTATTTTTAGGAACCTAATGCATCATTACCTCATTTAATAATATTTAACTTAAAAGGAAGATAACTAAATTTATATAACATGGCTGAGTTTAAAAAATGTTTTAAGGAATATTTTTCCGAATTTAAAAAAAAAAAAAAAGAAAGTTGGGAAGATAAATGTTCATCAATAAGGACAATTTAAATAAAACAAATTATTTATAATAAAATAAATTACTCTATAGCGACAAAGTTGTTCAGAATTATCAGTATGATCCTTTATACTGCTCTTTTTTAGAACATACAGATTATTTGAATATAGAATAATTAATTATCATTACACCATCAAAGTAACTAAATCTGTTAATATGTATATACACATACTCGAATATATTTTAAAGACAAATTCAATACAATTTTTCTGCTAACAAATAAAGCAATGAAGAGAATATTTCTCAACCAGTTTTGGGATTTAAACGTTTGAGTGCGGCGAAGCGCTATCGCGCTTCGCTTGTTATGCGCCAAAAATGCGGAGAGGCGCGATAGCGCTTCTCTTCTTTTGTTAATTAAATTACTACGCATTTCATTCCGCACTTTTATCTTATATATAAGAAAACTCTTCAGCACTCAAACGGTTAATAACTTTTAAAATAGTGAAAATTTTGATTTGGATAGGCAAACTTTTTCAGGACATAGTCTATAAGGAATGAGAAATACTTCACATTTTCTGAGACAGATGAAAATGAAAATACGTCAATAAAATAGTGTCTGCAAAAATTTTCTTTTTAAGTAAAATTGAAATTTTTTGTAAAGAAGCTTAGTTTACATTTGTTAAATAAAAATAAGGAACTTTTATTATGATTATGGTCAGACTGAGGAGAAATGAGGAATTTTTATCATAATTATGATAAAAGTTCCTCATTTTTACTTGACAAATGTAAGCTAAGCTGCTTCTTCACTTTGATTTTGATCTGAAAAATTTTAAATTTCGATATTGATTTTTATACAAAAAATCTAATTCCATACATATAATATTCTTTGAGAAATTTCTAATATTTATTCATATCATTATTCCGAGTTGGCAACAGTTTATTTTAAACCTTATTGCCCAATCAGCTTTCTTATTCAAAAGAACGACCATGGATCAACTAACAAACCGAACTAAATCTTTATTTTTAATCTTTATTTAATCTTATAAGTTTTCAATCAATAATTTAAATTTTTGTTTGACTTTTGTTTAGAATTTTTGAGTTACCTTCACTAAGTTCTGAGTTATCTTTTGCACTTCACGGAAAAAAATTTTTTTTTAGCTTTTTTATTCATCTTTGAAGTTAAAAGCATACAAGGACATCATTATTTTAATTGGCTTTCAATTTATTTGAATTGAAGACAATATTAAACTCATAATAAAATTAATGTACATTAAAACAAACTGTAAATAAAAATATTAAAAAGTGAAAATTCAACTTTATTACTTCATTTTGAGTTTATTTTAAATAACAACGAATCAGTAATAAAACGGGGTATTTTATACAGTATTCAAAACAAGAATTAGTCATAAGTGATAAATAACATTAATGTAAGTAAAATAGTTACAAAATTTAATAATTAAAGTAAATAATTTTTTATTTGAAACTAATCTTAATTAACCCTTTTCTCTGCGGTAACACTAAACTGAAATGAATTAATTTTACGAATGATCTGGATAAATTGCAAAAAACCAGCATATGATTGGTAAAATCAATACACGTGATCTTCTTGAAAGAAATACACTATGAATACATCACGTTTTAGTGATATCTAATGCCTCAACATCTAATAATAGACTAAAATGTTAGTGTGTGAGAAAGCTCCTATATCAAATCCACGTGATTTACAGGAGAATTTTTGTAGCGGTTATTTGTTTTAAAAATAAAATATTGCCTTTAATAGAGTGAAGTGAATAGGAACCAAGAGTTTTCTTTTAAATATGTATAATGTTGTTTTGCTTTTTTTAATCAATAGGCCATTCTTTGGATTCTGAAAACAAACATGGCAATTTCAATTCCTTTTTAATTTATGACTTGTTCAGATGTGCGTATTGTCATAAACTTCGACTACTTTGGTCATTCGAAATGAATGATTCCAGGAATATCCTTATTGTTCGAAGATAACATAGAATGTGTAATTTGATGAACTTTGATCACGCAACATTTACGCCCATTGCGTTTTGGAAATGTATTGTACGATGCTTCAATTTCTATAAATTAAGTTGAAGATCATAAAAAAATTATTATTGTGGTCAGTCATAAGATGTGATGATTTTTCGACATAAATTGCTCTATCAGACAATAACATATTTGTACAAACCAGAAACTCAATGAAAATAAATAGTTAGAGTTCAGCAAAAAAATGAAAGTGCATTTAAAGTAGAGTTGAATTGATTTTATTGAGTATTTTTCAGAACATTTATTTCATTCATACTCACTGAATAAAAAATTACAGGAAATGATATAAATTTTTGCTATTCTCAGAAATTACTCTGATTTCAATAATAGTTTACTTTCAATTCTGTAACTACAATACTGGGAATTAAAATTGCTACACCAGGAAGAAATGCAGGTAACAAAATTATATTTATTGGACAAATATATTATACTAGAAATAACAAGTGATTGAATTTTCAAAACATTTGGCTGGATAGATCCTGAGAAATCAGTACCCAGAACAACCACCTCTGGCAGTAATAACAGCAGTTATACGCCTGGGCATTGAGTCAAACAGAGATTGGATTGCATGTACAGGTACAGATGCCCATGCAGCTTCAATACGATGCCACAGTTAATCAACCGTAGTGACTGGCGTTTGGTGACGAGCCAGTCGCTCGGCAACCATTGACCAGACGTTTTCTATTGGTGAAAGATCTGGAGAACGTGCTGGTCAGGGCAACAGCCGAACATGTTCCGTATCAAGGAAGGTCCGTACAATACCGGCAACATGCAGTCGGGCATTATCCTGCTGAAACGTAGGGTTTCGCAGGGTTCAAATAAAGGGTAGAGCCACGGATCGTAACACACCAGAAATGTAACGTGCACTGTTCAAAGCACCGTCAATGCGAACAAGAGGTGACCGAGACGTGCATTCAATGGCACTCCATACCATCGCGCCAGGTGATGGGCCAGTATGACGATGACGAATGCACACTGCCAGTGTGCGTTCACCACGATGCCGCCAAACACGGATGCGACCATCATGATGCTGTACCCAGAAACTGGATTCATCTGAAAAGATGACGTCTCGCCATTCGTGCGCCCAGGTTCGTCGTTGATTACACCATTGAAAGCGCTCTTGTCTATGACGCAGCGTCAAGGGAAGCCGCAGCCATGGTCTCCGAGCTGAGAGTCCATGCTACTGCAAACGTCGTCGAACTGTTCGTGCAGACACTTGTTGTCTTCCAAACGACCCCGTTTCTTGACTCACGGCTCGTGACGTGGTTGCACGATCCATTACGGGCAAGCGGATAATATGCCTGTCTTCTCAGCTGCTAGTGATAGGTGGCCGTTGAAATCCCGCATGGCGTTCCGTATTACCGTCCTGAACCCATCGATTCCATATTCTGCTAACAGTCATTGGATCTCGATCGACACGAGCAGCAATACTGCGATAAGATAAACCGCAATCCCGGTACGCTACAATTCGGCCTTTATCAAAGTCAGAAACGTGCTGGTACGCATTTCTCCTTCTTACACGAGGCATCACAACAACTTTTCACCAGGCAAGAACGTTCAAATTCAATTTGTGTATGAGGAACCGGCTGAACAATTTCCTCATTTAAACACAATGTAGGTGTGGCTACTGGCGCCTGCTTTGTCTGAATGCGCTGAAAAGCTAATCATTTGCAAATCACAGCACCTTCTTCCTTTCGTATAAATTTCACGTCTGTAGCATGTCGCCTTCTTGGTGTAGCAATTTTAATGGCCAGTAGTGTATAAACAATGAATCTAATAAATTTGAAATATATTTTTATGTAAATCTAGCAAAATATTTCTCATTTTTCTATAGAAAATTAAGTATGCTTCATTAAAGTACATTTTAGTTAAAGAGTACAATTTTAAATTTTATTGATATAAATGAAGTACAAAATTAAACGAGACTGTGCTGTATTAATTATAAATGAAATTAATTTGATTGAAAAATATCGTTCTTAGAAGCGATATTTTTATAGACAGCAGTCGTAATTTATGGATTATTTTTGCCTAAAAATAGACTGAATTGACAAATATTGTTGGAATTTATTATTGCATTTTTTTTAACAAATGTTCTGAAATAAAAATGAAAGTATTTTATTTTTCAATAAAAATATGTTTGTTACCCGCATTCCATTTTATTAAGATCTCATAATTTAATTTAAATTTAAGAAAATAAGTGGTATTAAGGTATTTTAATATAATATTAATTTTGTCCATTTAAATCTAAATTTATTAGAATAATTTATTAAACAATTTAAAATTAATTTTTTAATTAACATTTAGATAAAAAAATTTTTAATTAAAATAAGGAAAATAACTAGAAATATAAAACTCAAATCTTGTTTGGATAATTATGTTTGTATAATACATTTTATTTTATTTTAATTAATATTTAATTTTATAATTTATAACATCATGCTTTTAAAGAATAGTGCAATTACTTTCCTATAAAAATCAAACTAACAAGTTCAACTTACTTGTGAAATTTGAATCAAAAGTACCTGAAAAAAAATTGTGCGAGATGAAATATTAATTGAACTGGTTTGTTTTCTTTGTCACTCTAGGCGATCTCATTTGGCATTCTATTTCATATGATAATTTCATGATAATTTCAGATAATTTCGACTGTATTTGAAACTTAATTTGAATTTTAAACCATTGCAATCATTTATGTCTGAGACGGGAATTCAATTGAAAATTATTTCAAAGAAATTTTAACAGGAAACCAATTTCGTATTCTATTCATGATTTTTTTTTAAAGTATTCTTAAAGATATGTATATAATAAATTAATTTATTTTTTCCTACAATGAAAAACATTTGAATAATGGCCGAGTAATTTCCACCAAAGATTATTAACCAAAAAGAAACAGATGTTTCCTTCCGTCTCAATTCAACACTGGATAAAAATTCGATCGACATACAAAACAATGATTTCATATTTATAAATATTTCTGTTTAATTTATACATATGATGTATTTAATCGCAAAAGTAAGTAATCTTTCTAATAATGAAATTTGCTGATTATTTAAACATATTAAAATGTGAATTATTATTACATTTTGTGGAGAAAAACAGTCATTAAAATATTAATAAAATAATGTTTGAATAAAAAATGATTCTTTAATTAAAAAAATCTGAGAAACAAATGAAGTTTAAACAGCAGAAAATGCTATTTATGTTATTCATTCATGAAACAATTTTAAAAATTTTGCCTCCATAGTAATTATCACTTTTACACACCCGATATAATTAATACTTACTTTTTCATCAAGAAGTTATATAATAATTATTTATGTATTCATAATAAGATTAAAAAACCGAGATTAATATTTATTTTATGTGAATAAATTCTTCATTTTTCTAACTTTTTTAACAGCTAACATTGTACATTAAAAAGAAAATTAAATATTATATCATAATGTAGAGTTATTTATTCATTTATTCATTTATTCATTGTATAAACTGGCTTTATGGTTATTATTATTAGTATTATTTTTTATTTATTTTTTTTTTGCTGAACATTATTTTAAGAAAGAGTATATGCCTCTAATTCCCATACCTCAAAATTAAAGATACATTTATTTCAATTCTCCATATTTTTCTGAAACTATTTTATTTTTCATTAAACCCTAATTTACGGCGAGAACTTTTTAAATTATTACTGATACGCTTCTTAGAATTATTATTATTAATATTTTAATAATGTGACGAATAATTACAATTGTTTGTCTTGTAACTTTCAGAAAGTTTACATAAAATTCTACTAAAATAAACAATGGCATTTATTGTTTTTCATTTATTAATGTAAGATTAAACTAGAAATTTTAAATACTGTTTTAAGATTTTACGAAAGTCATTAAAGTTTCAAACTACTTTAAAAGAAATGGAAATATGAATTAGTCTTACTTACTACATATAAACAATTCATGTAAAAATTTATGTAATAAAACAGAAAAAAGAGATACAGTTATACAAAAAACTAGATATTATACTATAACTGAATAGGATAATGGGAAAAGCAACTCAAGTATTCTTACAAGCCATGAATTACAGATAATTTATAAAATTCACCTTTCCCAATATTCTTAATAAGAGATAAATATATCTAAATTCTTAACAACTTAGAATTTATGTCTGTATAGTTATATAAAAAAATCTGTTCGCGATTTAGAAAAATAAAATAAATATTTCATTCGGAATTGCAAATTTACTTGAAAAATATGCTCAAGTGAATGCACGATACAAATTATCTTTCTCTGTCATTCAAATATCATGTTTCTAAGCCATGAATTACAGATCATTTTAAACTCAACTTACCCAATGCTCTTATTTGAACGAGAAATACATTTACCTAACTGTTAAAATTTATCTCTATATAATTATGTAATAAAATATGCGTTGCTCTTTATGAAAATCGCTAAATAAGCTTTATTGGAAACCACAAATCTATCAGAAAAACAAGGTCAAAGAGAATGTACAGATAAAACTAACCTTCTCTGGATGAAATATTAATTTCATTTGCAAGCAGAATTCTGTAGCCCTTTTGTTCACTGAATAATGAATAAAATTATTCAAAGAATGGCAGAAAATTTTTATTTATTTCAATAAATATAAAACATAGAAAAATTGAAATCAACCATAAATGTTGATCAGCTAAATATTTAAGTTTTTCCAGAGAAAAATTTTTAACGGCAACCATAACAGAATATTAACATTTATAAGATCACAACAGTGTTTAATAAAGTAACAACTCATTTTTTTCTTTCAAGTCATAAAATTATTTGGCAACTATAACTTATTTCTAAAGATAATAATCTTTAAAAAGTAAAAAGAATTTTAGAATTATCATAACAGTCAACTCAGATTTTGCTCTGTTTGC
>JAPDSC010129440.1:0-16372 GCA_026290005.1 Latrodectus geometricus
AGATTAACTGTCTTCTTTTTATTCTTAAAGAAATAGTAACAATTATTATAATAAATTATAATTAATAAATAAATATTAAAAAATAAATACTTTCATTTTTAAAATTTTACAATCGCTTACTACTGCATGCCATTTTTTATCATGTATTTTTGCTTTTAAAAAAATGTCAAAGTTAAAAACAAACATTTAAAAAAAAAATCTGTATGCTTCAAATTCCTGATTATTTGATATTCGAAGCAACGAATTTTCGTCCCCTTAAGAAGTTGAAATGTCACCTTATTTACAAGAGGAGCATCATATACTTCTCCTGTAACTCTTCTTACTAACAGATAATCATAGACATTTTTTTAATTCCATTGCAACTCATGGTATAATCCTGGTATAGCTTTAGTAATAGTTTACAGGTTTTTTTCTCAGCCCATGTCAGCGTTTCAACTTTGAAGCTTTAATCAATTATTTGTGTTTATATTTTTTTGTTGCCTTTTTCCTATTTATCTCACCGGAGTCAAAAAAAGTCTATGAGTTGATGAATATCCAAAAAATTGAAGACTAAAGAGGACTCTTAAAAAGATCAAGCTTCAAGTCAAGTGCACCTTTGAGCAAGATCTTCTGCTCAAAGGTGCACTTGACATGGTACAACTTATTCATTTATATTAGTATTCAGTAAAATAATTTTAGGCAAAACACGACTAGGGGAAAATTAAGAACCGCATTAGTAAATTTTGTAAGAAAATACAGTTGGGTAAGTGCATTTATTAAATGTTGTATATTGCCCGGTTGCTAGGATTTTCCCTTTCTTCACTACAAGAGGCTGAAGTGATGGCACTTTATTTAATGAACCCAGTGAGTGCTTCATCATGGCCTCAGAAGTAAGTAGACTTAATTTGGAAACAAACCACAAAAAAAGACCTACAGACTTAGACTGTCATCCCCCAGAAGTATAATTTCTTATAAAGGACATTACGACCACGACATATTTATCTTGCCTCATCTGTCATTAACGAACATGGCGTATATTTAATTGTTTCAGTATTCGAATTCACTACCTTCCGATGACAAGTCCACTATGGCTTATAGTTATTAAATATTCTTGTTAGAACAATTCAAAGAATAAAAAATCTCTAATCATATTCCTTTATATAAAAGATATAAGTACCGTTGATATAATCTTATGCTTACAGAATAAATAATAATTTACACACAAATCTCACAATTATAAAAGGAAAATAGAGGTATCATACTCTAATTAAAATAATAATTACATTAATCATCTAAAGTGTTTAATATTAAGATGGATAATTCAGTGCAACTGTGATAAACTTTCCAATGTAGATGAAATAATGCAATGTGCTGTATATGTATCTTATTTGTTACTGCCAAATAAATTGTAGTAACTCATTTGAAATATATGACAGCAAAATGTTTTAATATTAGGTTGGGGAAAAAGTAATCCATTATTTTTTTGGTAGATGTCTATAGTGAACGATATCTCGTAAGGTATCTATCAAACAATTTCAGATTTATGCTCGTTGGAAAGGTGACATTTGACACTAAAATATTCTCTAGCGGTTGATGTTAGAGATGCACCTCTCATGTGGATACAGCATCGTTGAAAATGTCTATAAAATATCAAAAATGATCGAAGTTAACCGCATGTCAGCAGTCGTAACGCGCAAGACCTAAAAATCTACATGAAAGCTGTTTTAAACCTTTTTACAAAGTTAATTCAAAAGAAGTTACATAAAGTTCACGTAAAAACAATGGATTGCTTTTTTCCCAACCTAATATAATACAGGATGACTATCAGTTGTTGAAATTTTCAGTTCATTTTTTTTTTGCAATGACTACTAACAGAAATTTAGAAATTAAAGAAATCCGAAGTCATATTTAATTTTCCCAATAATTTTAACTTTTGTAGAATAATTTCATGTATGATGTTGTCTATATAATGGGAATTGAAAGCTAAATGTATGTTATTGTTGATTACAAAGAGTATTGCATTTGGAATGGCATCAAACTGTCTCCACCTGTTGATTGGTAACTGCCTGCAGCTGTCATATACTCATCGGGAATCACTTTTCGTTTTTGCAAATCTACACTATTTACTTTTCAATGTCTGTATTTGGCTAATATGTTTAAACTAATTATTGATTGATTATATTTGGAAGGTTTTTACATACCTATTTCTAAGTATTCAATTAACTGAAATGAGGTAATTGTGAAATGCATTTTCAACCACTTCTACCTACAGGAATGTCTTAAGGAGTCAACTGCATCGTAAGTTGGTTGAATGATTAAGCAGCAGAATCCAAGATCAATCTGGCACATTCAGTTGAATGACAGTTAAATCTTCCATAATCGCTGTGATCACCAGATTTGGCGACCCTTTTTTACTTTGTGATTTTTTATTTATTTATTTTTGGGTTTTCCGATTGATATTTTATTACGAAAATGTAAAGAATGAAATCAGTCATTTTGTTAGTTGGCACATTTTGTTTTAATAATATTATTGTTTTTGATATTTATTAAAATTTATTTAAGAAGACAGATATTGAAAAAACATTTTTCAAACATCCCACATGTTAACGAATGTTATCCTTTTGTGAAATCCGTCTCAAGACAATTTTAATCACTTTTAAGGAGAAAATAATATGATCACTCTTGTAATCTGTTTATTAATTAACCATTTCATATATTTGAAATCAAGCTATATTTTTACATTTCATGTCTTAATATGTTTGATGAGCCATTTCATAAGATTGATGGCAAATGATTAGGAAATCAAAAAGTCCTAATTGAAATTTGAGTGGTATTTTCAAAATTTATTTTTAAATGAAAATTATAAGCTTTCAAATGAAAGTCAAGAAGCCTTTGGTACATATTATTTTTTTGTTTCATGTTTATTTTGTTTTACTCTTTTTTAAAATCGATGCTCATCATCGTTTGGCGATATGAATGTTCATGTCATCAAATGTAAACTACTTGGCACCAACTCAGCCGGATGAGGGAAGGTTGACCAAATACCAAATCTCACTAGTAGAGGGACATTGGATTTCATGCAATTTCAGCTTCCATAAACTGTCTCAGTATTATGATCTTGGACTAAGATAGGCATGAAATACACTTCCAACAGGACTCAAGTGTCTACCACTCCCAAAACCTAGATTTCTTTAAGAACTACATCATGAAGAGTCAGTGCAATATCTTGTGTTTACATTGACCGTTACTAAAGATCCAACAATAAAGCCGAGTTAATATTTGAATGACAAGACCTTTGATATTCAGTCTAACTACTTTACTGAATTTGAAAAATTTAGATTAGCATTCATTTTAAGCTTTACATTTGTGCTGAATTTTCAGAATCGAGCAAAAAGTTACCTTAAATCACTTATATAATATAATCGTTTTATAAATAATCCTTTTTATTATATCTCGTTGATAAATCATTTAGATTATTATTTATGAATGTGGTCAACAAATTTAATACACATATCACATGGTAGGACCTGGCTTTGATTCCAGCAGCAGTTAAACAAATTAGATAGATGTTGCATTTCAGCAAACTGAAAGTTTTTTTGAAAATCTCAGTTCACTGCAAAGATATTTCACCATACTGATAACTCGTTCATTTAAGACCACTACAACAGTAGTGGCCAATCTTCTTGCAGGAATTCCTTAACTTTATTTCTCCCTAAAAGCGATAGAAATCAAAGCAAAAGTTCTTCAATTACATCAAGATATCACTCTACCAGGCGGCACAATTCTGCAACATTCTAATTATGAATATCCATTTAACAAGGATTCTGTGCACCCTATTGTTCATTGTCACCAGATAAAAATTCATAATACTACAAACTCTGCATCCAATCAGTGGCTTTCACCAATAAAAGTAAATATTTTTACAGATGGTCCCAAATTTGATTAATACACAGGAGCTGCTTTTGTAAGTTACATAGTTCTCCAATTAACATACCAAAATGTAATTAAATTGCATAAAGAAAACTCAGTTTTCCAAGCAGAGGCTCTGGCAATAAAAGAAGCCATAATTTGTTCAATCAATAACCCAACAGATATAGTAATCATTTGGAAAGACAGCTTATCATCACTATGGGAAATAAATTACTCGCTGCATAAATATAGTTAAATGGTCTAGAGGAAAATTATAGAAAAAATTAAGAACCAAAAAGCTGGCAGTCTTCGTGGGATAACATTATCCACGGTCTCGATAAGAAGAAAATTTCAAAAGTGCATATGGATATGTTGTCCTCATATTAATATCTCAATTATCTCCTTACAAATCATGGCCCTTAGCTTAGATATTTATATAAAATTGGCAAAGACAAGACATCGTTTTACATATGTGGCCCAATTGGCACTTTAATGTACTATATAACAAGTGGTCCATCTCCAAGAATCCATCTACCAACAAGCCATCATCTCCAAAAGTCGTCCATTTAATCAAACTCTTTCAATTTCTTAAATTATGCTCATAAAATTCTTACAGAAGACACAGAGTATCACAGATAATAGCATTCCTCATGGAGAAAGGATTAAAAAATTGTAGAGATCAAGTGATTCAATTACTAAATTCTTCTGATTACGAGAATGACACAACGGATTCAGAAGACTCCTCATGATATCAAAACACTAATATTTACAGAAATCACTGATAGAAATAGCTGGTTTACCCTCAAAAACATTTCTAAATATTCGAACAATTTATTGAAACCCATACAACATTTTATTAGCAGATTCTCTTAATCAAAATGCATCGTCATTTGTCCTATTATGTTTCCTTGTTTTATTTATTCCCATTTTGTACTTAGTACTATTTAGTACTAAGTACAAAATTGTACTATTTTGTACTTAGTACTTGTTAGATAGTACTATTTACTTCGTTATTTCTAATATTTTAAGTATTCTGTTTAGTTCAGTATTATTATAGATAAGTTCAACACTTGAAACAGAACTTTGATACAGGGATCTACTGCGTACACCATTGTAGGCTTACAGCCCCAACGTAATAACGTGATTTATTTCAAGGTAACCTGCTGGTGCCCTCTGGCAGACGAGAAATGGTCGTGGTTCTGCGTTTTCCCTACGATGGTGTAGGATGTCTGTTCCACTGGATTTAAGGAAGGGACTTAACTTGATAATCTTTAGGTATAGACCAGGATCTCTCCTTCTTGTCGTGTGTGTAAATCTGAGTACACGGTGTTTTCCGGATTACCTTTCTTCATTCTTGTGAATAAATCCCAGCCGTCTATATAAACTTCATATAAAACCTATTGGGCCCTATGGATGTTCAGATATTTCACTCAAAATCGGATAATCAATATTATTTGTAATCGGTAATCCATAACAAAAACACTAGAAAATGTTATCTTAGCTTCTATTAATATATTTTTTAAAAATATGTAAAACAATGAATGTCTCAGTGCAACCCATTTTCCCTTTGTATTTATTTTCCTATCTTTTATTTTAACTAATTCTCTAACATCCAAAATAAAATAATGTTACACGAAAATATTACTTCACTTTTATATTCAATTTTATATTTTTACTAAGCTTTGCAATTAAATAATCGATATTCCATTTATAATTTTTATTGTTAAATCATGTTGGCAAATTATTGATTCATCTTTATTTCCTCTTCAGGTATTAGATACCATTTTTCGTTTCAATTAGTTTTTTTCTTTTATCCTTTCATTTTTTCTGATAATCTATGAATTTCTTATTTTCTGCTTAAATCTGAGTCACAATATAAAGATTTTGGTCAAAACGTAAAAATTTATACGACAAATGTTTTTAAATACTATAAAAGCTTTTAATATTTTGGATTATTATTTCCAACAGAAACGTATACATATTTTTTTATGTAAGAATATAGCCTCTGTGAGACAAAGTTATTCGTTAATTAATAAGCAAAATTTTGTTTCATTAAAATTAACGAATATTAAATGCATTCAAAAATATTACTTAAGCCCTTTTTGCTTTTGAAAAGCTCAAATATCCTTTTATTTTTCTTATTGATTAATAGTTAATTCTTGTTTTATTTGGAAGTTTATTGTCAAAAAATAATTAGAAAATATTTAGTTAGAAGATTATATTTAAGCCTAAGACATTAAATATGGTTACTTTGCAATCAGAGAAATGCGCTCTTATATTAGTTTTATTTTGAAGGGTAAAAACATTTTTAAAAAGGTTTTTTTTTTTAATTTATATGAAAGATTTAGCAATTTCTTTGCATTGTATTTTCCAGAAATAATTACAATTTAATTTTTATAAAGTTACATAATGAAAACTCTTAACTATATTTACGATTTTGCTTTTAAAATATTTAATACTAGTCAATGTTTGTTAAATTTTTAATATTTTGTTTTAGTCAAATTCCTGAGATGTTAAAAATAAATATTAAAATTAAAGGCCCTTTCTCATTACTATGAGGGGGTTTTGGAAAACAAGATATTTCTAATGTATTGTTAAAGATGTTAAAGTATTGTATTGAAAGTCACATTTGTGATTGCGTTATATCTCTTTGTTTAAAATCTTAAAAATACGAAGCAAGTTTTAACATAATATTTTATTGAGATTTTGAATCTACAACTGGGGGCTGATTGTTGCTGCACCTGCATACATTTCCCTGTATATAGCCCTGAGATGGGCGTTTCCTGTTAGAGGAAGCAATCGACTTGGAGTCTCTGTAATTTAGATGCAGAGATCAAGCAGAAGACCATTAATTCTTCTATTTCCACTTTCACTTAAGGGACACTGTGACCACGACTTATTTAACATGTACTAGGGGCCTTGAATGAACACAATTGATCTTCGGTTCAGCCGGGACTCGAAATCTATATCTTTTGATAATAAAAACGATGCCCTAACCAACCGAGCCACCCTGTACTCTGACAAAATGGGGTCATGGCTGGCTCACTTTCATGTCCAGACAATAGGAGGTATGATATCTTATTAACTTCTTCATGAGCAGTTAAATTAATTATACATTAATTTAACTGCTCATGAAGAAGCTGAAAACAATCGAGCTGTGAAAACCCTTCTAAGCCCCTTTTTCGTGGCGTTTATCATCCTTATCAGTTTTGTGTAGATTACTTTTCGTAAAAACTTTTCTTTTCATTCATTTGCATTAGCTACTTAATCTTCCTTATTCAATTACATTAGCTCAAATTCTAAACATGGGGGAGGGATGCAATCTGGATAACTAACCAGGACCAAAATTGTATCTATTCGCAAAAGATCTGACAAATTTGATGAGCTGGTTTCTTTATTCGATATATGCGTGGTTTGCAGTAATGATGCTGAGGTCTTTTTATATCCCCCTCAGAAAATGCAGTGTTGCCGTGAAGTATGGCCATAATGTAGTAATATCGGACAGAACACACATGGATAAAATCCACATATCTTTGGAACACTATAATTTTTAATATGCGGACTAGTGTAAACTTCAATTCTTATGCGATGTCACCCTAAGCAGTCATGCCAATATGTTCAACGATATTTCATTCAACCTTCTTTTCCAAATTGGATTTGTCCTGGTGCCTCCCAATTTGTTGTACCAATTAGTTGTCTTTTCAAAGTCTTATCACCATTCTTCTGGAATACTTATCTGTCTGTAGAATGGCCTTTATCTTCAGCAACCTTTTATTTTTAAAACTAAGCGTCTTCTCTGACATAGAAGAATAATTTAAAGAACATTATTCTGGCCGAGAGTGCAACACAATTATTTTTAATTCAGTAGACTTCTTTTTTATCTAGTTTCATCTGTCACAGAATGCATGGCATAATCCATCACTTGCTTACCTTGTTGCACAATAGCTACACTAAAATTCATATAGTTTTGTAAATAATCATTCAATGTCACGTAGTTCATATTAAAAAACAAAATACATTTATTATATTTTCTTAATCTGAACATTATCTTAATATTTGTTGTAAGTAATTTAATTGGAGAATGAGCCATCTATTAAAAGTATGAATGCATTTTGATTTTACTGATATTTTTCATGGATGCGACAAAAGGCATTCTTTTGTCGAAACAAGATCATCCCTTGTGTTATCACTTAGCTCACGAACATAGAAACTGGGCTCTTTATTGGCATTAAGTGGGTTCTTCTGATGAATTAAATTTAATTTGCAATATCCGTCAAACCATTTGTTGAACTAAGAAAAATAAATTCTGCTCTTTGCATTTTCATTTAGGGAAATGAATGCTTGTGTGTTTATCGAGTTTCTTCCGTTACAACACGTGAGAGATGACCACTGCTTATAAAAAGTTCCTCAAGAAGGCAATGAAAAATGAATTTTTAATTCTATGTAGTTGATTTCGGCTGTTATGATATCTATTACTGTTAACCGAGAAGCAAGGTGCTTGGTGTATATCAAAGGTTAGCAAACATATGCCATTCATCTTCAATTGATTAGTAAAAGAATAAAAAAAATGATGTTATATGGAATCCGCTAAATTATCAATAACTGATCGTGACTGAAATTTTGTTGTCTGTTGGCACGTTCTAGTTAAAGTTCTTCATTAGTTTTGTTGTACGAGATTTCCATAGCGTGAAACAAATGTCACTGAAGTGTCCTGGCAAAATTACAGTTTTTGATCGGAAGATTTCGTATTCTTTCCCAGCCACTATTGTACAATGAGAAATTTATCTTGTGTTTATATTTTCTCAATCACATAAGTTAAATTAAGTTGGTTAGACTGTTATCGTTTTACAATCACTTTATCTTATGAGTAAAAATTAGACATATATTTGGCTTTCAATGTGTATTCTAAAACTGTTTGAGACATCGATGATTGAAGCGAAAATTGAAACTACGAGTTGTGGAGTTGAGCCCCTGCATTGTCGATTAAGCGTACATATCTTAAGAGTTTTCCGAATATTTTCCTTTGCAACACTTGAATATAATTCATTATTTAAAGGAAATTTTTTCTAGAAATTCGCATTGTACAGTGCAGAAATGCCCAGTATTGGACCTTGCACCAGTAAACCACACAAAAACAAAATAAACTTCTGGAAGTTTAAGTATCATATGATATTTATACGAGCCATGGAAAATTTTTAGCTGTTAGATTGGGCCCTGAACGTAATGAACACTTATTATTATAGATAATTAGAAACATTAAGCTCCTTGCATAAATAAATACATCTAAATGTAACCATAAAGAATTTATTATTCAATTATTTCTTTGAAGAACTAGATTCAGGAAATATCTAGACAAGTCAGGTAAAGTATATAAAGTTATTGAATTCTACGATTTAATTAAGTATTCTATAATATTAATTAAATATTCTATTAAATAAGATTAATTAAATATTCTATAATTAAGTAGATTTAATTAAGGATTACTTGATCGTTTAAATATGAAATATGGCACTTGAAGGTCCTTTGAAGTGTTCACTATCAGCTTCATCACCTTTGAAGTGTTCACTATCAGCTTGCCGAAAGATTTGTTCACTATCAGCTTCATTTCCTAGAAGTTGCTTTGCATCTTGATGCTCCGCATCACTTCGGGTCTTGCGGATGGATTCCGCGTACTTATCGTTGTCGATGAACGAGGCCATCTTCAAAATTATGATTTTTTAAAGCTCTTGCTATGTAAGGAATTATACTTTCGGCTCATTCCTAAAAACAGAATGCTATGTTAGAGTACTATCGAAAGTTGATATTACATGTGCATCTGTTACGTTAAAGTGTATAGTTTAGTTATTTCATAGAATAACTAGATATTTCATGTAATCACAAGGCAAGTCAGTAAAAATTTATTATATGAATAATTTCATACAATACCTAGTTATTCTATGAAATAACTAATGATATACCATTAAGGGAAAAATAAACAATTTTAAAAATGTTTTATAAATTAACTGAATATAAATAGTTAAAACATTCTAAAAATACCTTTATTCTTATTTACAGATGATGAGCAAATGAATAATAAAGAAATCAGTTGATGTAGTTTATTATCGCTCATAATACATCGTCTGAATTCTACGTTTAAAAGCAAAGGAATGAGACATACACACACATTCGTTATTGCAAAGCAGCTAAGTAGTTTCAAAGCACACAAAGCTAATTTAAAAAGATTTCATGCACTGTATTTCATACTTTAACGATCGAATAACCATTTCCTTTATTCTAGAGAACACAGAACTTAATAATTTTTTGTATTTTATCTGCTATGTCCAGTGATTTTTTTTCAATAACAAGTTATATTCCATAAAATATATGTTACCCCACTTTTACTGAAACTTATATATATATTATATTTATTTTTGTTTGTTTGTTACAGCATAATATAAAAGTTTTCATTTGAGTGGCAGGGAAACCAGGACAAATATAATATACAAGAAACAAGTAATTCACAGAATAGATAAACTTCTCCATATTTTAAGTAACTACAAAACTTCTTCATAATTAAAGTATTTCTTACTTTAACTATCAATCAAACATTATTTTACACAGAATACCTAGTTATATCATAAAATCCAACAATATTAAATACTTTAACTGGCTTGTCTAGTTATTCTATAAAATAACGGATTTTACTGTTTAACAGTAAGCACCTGTGATGCCTCAGCAACAAAATAAACTTTTGCTCTTATTAATTATATGCTTTTAATAGTTTGAGGAGCTGCAAGTATTCCTCGAGTTTTTGTGACTACATTAGTAATTCAACCGAGTAATCTTGTTTTAAAATAATAAAAGAGGAAGAAATTCCATTCATTCAAAACCTCGAAAATATATTCTCCTCAATAAAAACTTGAGCCCATTTTATCTTCTGACTGTGAGAGAAAAAAAAAATAATAAAAAGCAGAGTTTCCTACATTCTGCAAACATTTCGGGAATCATTACTCGGGAAAGAAACGCTGCGTTATGGAGTGCCACGAGCTTATATTTCTATTTGTATTTCGAGGCAGGAGACAATGGGGAGGCGAACAAAACAAAAACAGATGCTGAAATGTTGGGCGAAATGAAAAAAGAAGCCTCCCATGCCTTCATAATTTATGCAAACGATGTTTGTTCTTGGAAGAAAGCGACGATGTATCGCACCCCTGAGTGAAACACATTCCGCTGGAGTCAGAGAAAGCGAAAACAATATCTGTTTTCTGAAAACCAAAAAAAGAAATCTCACACTTTTTTTTTTACTTCGTCTTAGTTTAACTCACAAAAAAACTCGAAATTTGTTTTCAGAATACGAAATTTAGAATTTTCTGTAAGAAAGCTGTTGAATGAAACACTAATGAAGAGTCCATAGTTCTTAAGAGTGCATTTATAGAAGCAATCACAAATATATACTGAAGTATATATTTTTATTATAAAGTCAATAGTATATTAAGGAACTATATTTTACGTAGGAAACTAACAAGTACTTTGTATTATTTCATCTAAATATTTAATATATAAGAAAGGAGATCTTCAAAACAAGGCTTGGAATTTTCATGTATAGATCAATGAAATATCTATTAAATTTGTAATATACAATTAAATATCTATTTAGTTTCATTTTGATATCAACCCTATATGAAAGTATCATGTTTTGTCATTGTAAACCAACAAATGTTTTACATTTAAGTCTACAGTATATGAAAAAGGAAAGCCTCAGAATAAATGGGGAAATTATACAATCATATTACGTTAGAGATTTCCAATTTGTTCTAAATTATGAATTATTTCAACAGAATCATGTTCATTTTTCATGTTTCAAAATAAATCATGTATTTTACTAATTGATTTTTTGCTGGAAAAAAGAATATGAATAGTTAAAACTACCATTATATTTAAACTGCTGA
Organism: Latrodectus geometricus; assembly: GCA_026290005.1. Lineage (NCBI taxonomy): Eukaryota > Metazoa > Arthropoda > Arachnida > Araneae > Theridiidae > Latrodectus > Latrodectus geometricus. The sequence continues at coordinate 11,817 of JAPDSC010129440.1, forward strand.
TTAATATAGTTTTTCATTTTTTTATAATATTCGAATCCTAAACACTTTCACCTTTTCGGCAGTACGAGTGTTGGAAATGAATGCATCTTATTTAATATGGCATCCAGTGTACATGTCATACAAAGTGACTAAATCACTGTGGTAAAATCTTGTTTCAGCTTATCACTAAGGGAAAGAAGAAAAAAATGGTGGCAAACTTTTTCTCGCCAACTGAAAATTCATGATTTCTCGTGGCTTTCAGAATTAGGATTTCAAATACTTATTATTAACACATATTACTGCTGTGCTTTAAGACAAGATACCGGAATTTCACTCAATTCATGAAAATACATATTATAAAGGAAAAAGTAAAATGTGAAAAAATTAATGCCACTTATGTTTGTCCGATTATAGATAGATATATTATATTTAGATTTGTCAGATATATATAGATGAAGCTCATTTAAACTCATATTTTTAAAAATAACTCAGCTGTTTTTATATTCTCTTAAAAGCAAACAATTGTTTAAACATTTAGCATATTGTTTAAACATTGTATCGATTTTCATTTGAAGCAAACAATACGAATAAAAATTGTTAGCATGTCATAATAAAACTAAAAAGAATATGTCTTTTGTTCCACATAACTATGATAATTAATTATTTTTAAAAGATTTAGCCAAAAATAGAATGTGATAATTATTTTTATTGAAATATATATTAAGTGAAAAGGTATTTAATTTTCAAAAGATTTAAAATTTCTTCTAAAAATATCATACGAATAGGCCAATGGCATTAAATACATGTATTATTACCTTCTAACAGACTAGATTTATTTATATATCCCGTAGTTTCAAATTCTTTGTGTATAATTCTGGTCTATATAATTTTTCTTAGGACAATATTTATCTTTCATTAATAATACTTCCATTGTTTTCACTAATTTTAATTTTCTGCTTTGTCTTATCCGAGTATTTTGAATGGAATATCCTCGTAAGCATTATTTATCAATAGCAACAATATCAACGAACATTATTACATTTATTGAGTTTAAGCAATAAATATTGTTACATTAGCACATTGTAATATAACAATATATCAAGCTCCGGTATAAGTCAATTAAAATAAGCGTAATTGTAATTTGTATTGACTCATATGTAGGGGAAATGCGCAGCTTCTGAAGTCGGAAGACCGGAGAACTAAAAGCAAAAGACTGTCCATAAAATTACGGAGAACGTTATTTTCTGCTCTCCAAATATCACAGAATCACTGACACGGAGCGCTCAATGTTCAATCGTTTTATTTTCCATCACATTTAACGTTTTTTCCTCATAAAATAACATTGGCTGGACCCCCTGGTTACTCTTGGTACAAGAGTATTAAACCGGGTCTACCTCTAACACTTTCAAGTGACTGAGGAACCTCTACAAGTTTCTTGCCACTCTGAACCTCGAATGTCTTACATTTTCAAAGAGTGAGAATCCCTTTGTCCAAAATACGAGGAACACTTGGATTCTGCTTAACACATCTTGAGTCTTTCTTCTATGATGAAATTTATTATTCCCTTTTCTTGTCATCAACTTTTTAAAGGTCAGATGATTGATAGATATGGTCTGACTTCGTCAGATATGGTTGGAGATAAGTAACTACGACTACATAATTTGAAGTTTGGATAATAAATAACATACTCTGAGAAATGATATATTTCAACTTACTGATCGGAAAATGAAAACAATTCTCAAAATATATACATTTTTTTTACAATATAAACTACTACGTCGAAAGTAATCAGTGTAAAATGAAATTAAGAATACTTTTTATAGGGTGTCATAATGTTTTCAAAATTAAGTACAGGTACTTAAAAGTATATCAATAAAAAGCAATAATGTTGCATAAAAAAAAAAAGAACTAACTTTTTACAGCGTAAAATATCATGTTTTGTAGTATCTTAAGCGAATTATGGCTATTTGTAAATTTTAATAAAAAATTATAAATAAAGAAATAATTCAATGTGTTTTTTACGTTTGATCTGTTTTTTTTTACTGTACTATAAGTCACACATTCACACATATATTTTGTTCTTAAGAGCATATGCATATACATACATATTTATATACATTAGTTTGAAGATAAAAGTAATCCATTATTTTTTCGGTAGAAAGCTGCTGCGATCAGTATATCATAAAGTATCAAGCAAATAATTAAAGTTTGGTGCTCGTTAAAAAGAAGACATTTCAAAATAAAAATTCTTTTGTTGGTTTATGATAGGCCCATTCCTTTGTGGATTACAGGATATTATAAATTGAAGTCAATCAAGAGAAAATTCAGTACATTTTACAGCTTTTCTTTGATAAAGGCGAAAACATCAGCTATTCATCAGAAATTGTGAAAGGTGCTTACGATCCGGATACTGTAACAGCTTGTTACGTGGAAGTTTGGCTTTGTAGGTTCAGTTCAGGTAGTTTTGATGTTAAAGATAAACCTCGCTCAGATGATTCTGTTGTCAAAAAAGTTGATAAAATATTAAAAAAATTATATTTTGAACGCATGTTTGAAATCATGCTGTCTCCCAGGACTGAAAGGTTGACAGTTTTAAGCCTTTTCACAAAGTGAATCCAAAAAAGTTACATAAAAATTCTCGTAAAAATATTGTGTGTGAAATTCTTTTTACTCAACCTAATATACATATGAGATTTTATTCGCCTTATTTGTGAAGGGCTTACGCTTTCGTTTTTTCAAAATAGTTAGTACAAATTTTTACCTTAACCAAAGACCCTTCCTATTCAGTCATGGCGTCAGAGGCCCATTAAATATATCGTTATTTCTAACACCTTCCATGTTAAATGATACTTTATGTTAAGGGTGCAAGCCGATTCTCAGGATTTCCTGCTTTGTTCTTATTTTTAATTACGGAGATCCACCCAATTTCTTGGCCACAATGGCACATTCATTAAATACCCTGCTATATAAGACACAGTAACTTCCATTTCTTATAGGTATGAAAAGGTGGAAATCCTGCTAGCTATACATTATATATATGTGATAAATTAGTAATTATGTATAATAACTAGTGATTATACATAATCTCTTCTAAACTCGGTAAATGTGATAAATTGATTAATATTTATCACATTCACCAGTAAATATATATATTTACCAATTCGTAATAGAAAAGTTAATAAATTGAGATTTTTTTAGAAAATGGATATTTTCATTTAATAAACTAATTAACTAAGCATAATTAAATATTTCGAATTTAAGAATTTAAAAAGCATCGTAATGACTTAGAATAAAACATACAAGAGTCATTCAATTTAGAAACTCCAATAAAAGTAGCTCTTTTGGACGTTCATTTGAGTAAATGTTTTAAGGCAGATGTATTAGATAATAGCATAAATTATATATCTTGCGTAAAAGCTATTGAAAATCATCAAAATTACTAAAAGTAAAACAAAGATTAGCTAGTTATTTCACTAAATACTTCATTTTTATCTAAAAAAACAAAACTTTAAATTGAATAACAGCTAGTAAAATAGATAATATTTATATCATGTTAAATAAGGGATCTAAAAAAAGAAAATTTATAGAAAAACAGTTCTTAGCCAAAGAAACTATAAATCAATAGTTTAATACTATATATATTTATCTATTACCATACATAAGACTGTTATGACATTTAGAATTACACAATTTTCCAGATTTTTTACTTTTTCTCTTATCAGGTTTGCACTCTGTTTTTCAAAAACACCGATAACATCACTGACATTTATACAATTGATATTTTAACATAATTTTGAAATATATAGTTTGATCTGGAAAACCATCGAACATTATAAATATTCTTAGAAATTATGAATTGACTTCTGAAATATCACAAGGAAGCTCTAAATCAACACGGTGTTCTTAAAATTTTTGGATGTTTAATATTTCTTGGAAATATTTATTTTTAAACAAAATGTTGAATTAAAATATTTCCTCCAAAATGTTGGAATATAACCCATTCCTTATTATGGGTTGGAGATTATGTATGTTTACGGAAAAAAATGATAAATATTCAATAATTTATCAAAATTCACCATGTTTAGTGATGATTTTATATAATCACCGCTTATTATACATAATTATTGATTTATCACTTTTATCGTAACACACACACACACATATATATATATATATTAGTTTGGGGAAAAAGTTATCCATTATTTCTTCGGTAGACGTCTCTGTAGTGATTGCTATCTCGTGAGGTATCTATCAAACAATTTCATATTTATGCTCATTGGAAAGGTGACATTTGACACTAAAATATTCTCTTGCGGTTTTTGGTTTGATTAATTCAGTTATGAGTACAAGGTTTTAAAAATGGAAGGCAACAAACAGAAAATTCGATACATTTTAGTTTTCCTTTTATAATGGCGAAAATGCTAACCAAGTGGCTAAAATTGTGAAAGGTGTTTATCGTCTTATATATGACTGTAACAACCAGTTACGCACAATTTTGGTTTCGTCGATTCCGTTTGGGTATTTGGATGCTAAAGATACACCTCGCATGGATACAGCATCGTCGAGAATGTCTATAA
>JAPDSC010129440.1:16472-29600 GCA_026290005.1 Latrodectus geometricus
ATATATATATATATATATATATATATATATTTAGATAAACTTTACTGTCATTTTTAAAATCTGCTATATTGTTTATTTCTTTTAATCATATATCTTTGAATCTTTGCATGAGAAAACCAATGCATTTTTAGTTCACTTCACTGTTACTTTTTCAAGTTTTGAAAAAAAAAAATGGAAATATGTTTTTTGCATTAGACACATGATTTATTCGACATGAGATTTCTAAGTGTTGCACGAAATATTGTATTTTTTAATTATGTAACTCATGTTTATTTTAACTTTAGATTTTTCCAATCCCAGCATATTTTACAATTTATTTGACAAAATAGTAGAAGTTGGCAAGGTAAAAGAATTTGGAGTCATTATCGTTGGAAGAAAAATTTCGATTGGAAACCAGTTTGAAAACATTTCAAAGTTTACACAACTGACCATTTAAAAATATATTTCTTCTTCACTTTTTCGTTCTAAAGAATTCGAAGATTTGACGGGAAATCCCATAACATGCTATAAATCTCAGCGAGAGGAAGAAAAATAAATCTTGATTTGCCAAGGATTCAGCTCAGACAACCTTTTAAAAAATGCGAAGGGAATTTTCTTCAGCGAATAAACCCATTCAACAAAGTGGATTATGGGAAGAATAGGAAATAGTTTTTTTTTCTCTCTCTTTAAATAAATCCAACAAGAATTTTCTGCAGCGGGAGTTGGAGCAACAGCAGCTTCACCTCAAACACGTAGAATGAATTTTTCATCGGGATGATTCGAACAGACAAACTGAGCTATGTTTTTTATCAAAGAAGAACGAACTTTATTGAGACGGAACGAAATGCTCAGATTGAATCGGAGACAAGAAAGAATCAAGCAATCTAAAGTAAAAGGAATTCCGTGGAATGAAGGGGCTTCCCTTAAAACATCATTTATTGGCGCTTAAAGAAAATAAAACACGATTTTCACAATTCTGTGGTTCCTTACTTCGAAATAAAACGCCTGAGTAGAAAACTCATTAAAAGGCAGCGTTTTTAATGTTTTAAACATTATTATAATTTACAACGTTTAAAATATAGTTAATGCTCAGACATTTAAAAAAAAACAAAAATCAGGAAATCTCAAGTGAAAAAAAGAGTTCTTTGGAATGAATGGGGTTTTCTTATAATTTTCTTCTGAACAAAGAAAATAGAGCAAGATTTAAACAGTATTGTGTTTTCTTACTGCAAAATAATGATTTTATGTCAAGAACTGTCATTAAAGTACAGTATTTTTTATGTTTTATGCTTTTCAAATTTACAATGTTTGAAAGTACAGCATTTAATTCTCAGATTGATTCGAAAGCAAGAAAGAAGATAAGGAATTTAAAGTAAAATGACAGTTTTTGGAATGTGTGGAACTTTATTAAAAAGTAATATACCTAGACTGGACTTATAGGGATATTTATTATAAGAAAACAATGATTCTATGTAAAGAATTGTTATAAAACATACTTGTTTTAAGAACAACCTTTTGTAGATTTTAGCAAATCCTTAACTATATTTTCCTAAACATATATTTGTAATTTTTGTAATAAAAATAATTCCATAATGTTGTAGTTTTAAGCAGAAATAATTAAAATTTTTAGAAATCTGGATATAACGAGCTACAATGGATTTCTCACATCACCAAAAGTTTAAGACGTTCCACAATGCAAAATGGTTCCTTTTCTTGCTAGTCATGCGAAATGAATGTCATGAGAAATTTTTATCATTGATGAGTTGTTACATCATGCACACATGTTTAAAAGTAATTTAGTTCAAAAGTTATTTGTTTACTTAAATTATAAGGAATAAAAATCTATTATTTCATAAATCAAATATTAGAACCACAGATAAAATCGATCTTAAATTTCATTAAAAACATCTCCTTAAGCACTTTAGACAATTCGATTACCATAACATGTTTAAATGTCTCCATGTTGATGTTTGAATGTGTTCATAACCTTGCACATCTAAGAAAAAGATATGTACTACTGTTCACGGTTGAAATCAAGAATGTTTCTTATTCTAAGATAAATTGAAAATACTCTATAATAATACTTTTCATATTATATGAAACAAATCATTTGTATAAAAAAAGTTTCATTGAACTGAAAAGAAATATATTTTAAATGTTCTGAAATAACGTATTTCAAGTGCTCATAGCTTAAAAAACATTTTAGACCAACAACCTGGTCCTTATCTTATTGAAAAACTTGACTTAACCCCAAGAAACTTCTTAATATTGTACAATTATAATATTCAATTTTTATTAAAGCAGAAGAGTTTTCATAAAATTATTCATCATTAATAAAGGATATTAAATAATTAAAATGATTTTTGACACTGAAACAAAAATTTTGTTTTTATATCCGATGGCATTCGTGCATTTTAAAAAAATATATTCTAAAGCACCATATCAGCATATTGTATATGCTTATAAGAACAACAAATTACTAGTTTTAGTTACTATATTTACTGAATTTGAGCCCAATTAATTACAGAAATGAATTTATTTTTGGAATATATTTCTATTTTAATTTAAATTAAAAATGAATTGAAGTATCAAGTTTGAAGCATAACACATTCTTAAGAATATACAAGTTTGCTCAATTTATAGTAAAAATGAATTTCTTACTAAAATTTACTAACAAAATACATACTTTTACTAATTTAACATAAAAATGAATGCAAAGATAATTTCATTTGAGTACACTCAAACCTGTTTTCGTCACATATCTTTCCACAATACATCATGGCTAAAGCTATAAGGTAGTTTTCGCAAAACAATTAAACAACACTATTATGATGTGAATAGAGACAACACAAAAGTCTTACACACAAAATAACTCAAAACCTCACAAAATACGTAAGAATTATTTTTTGAAACATAATAAAGGCATGAAGGTAATGCATTCAGGGCAGCAATATAACCGATAAGCCAAAGTAGGAAAGTGAATTTTATGGAAATAAAGCAAATATTTTAAATGAAGGAAATAAAAACATAAGGAAAAATTGTAGAGACCAGTACTAAACTAAGAACTAGAAAGCACTAAATATACAAATCATGTTTGTACTAACAGTACGTATATATAATGTAATTGGCTGACTCAAAACTTATTTAATGTGATGAAATAAATTTGATATATTGAAAATAAATTAAATGGCTGATCGAACTATTTCCTTTTTTACTTATAATTTCATCAATTGTGTTCCAATGTATTTGAAATTTTCGCAAGACGCATAAAAAATACAAATACATATGTAAAAATAATCTTTCATACCTTATATAAAAATAATCGCAAATTATAATCGTACAGCAAAAATCGTACAAAAAATAAGATGCATAGAAACTGGTTTGAGTACACATTTATCAAAGCAACGATAGTAAATAGAAACGAATAGTGCCCAGTTCGAAATATCTCTGTGCTGCAGGGGCCCGGATATTGGAAAGGACGAGCAGCATGTAATGAGCCGATATTAACCCTTCCCGTTAGATTTGCTGGTGGGCGGTTTCTGCCTTGAGTCTCGGTTTACAGCTTAACTGTGCAATACTACCGACATATTCTAATATGGGTGTCTTACACCGACTGTATGGACAAACGATTACTATTGGTGTAATATCTGCCAAGTAAGGTATTCTGCAGTCATTCTAATTATTGATAGCAATTATTGTAATCATTCTAAGTTGTTTATTTTGTATCTTTTTGATTTCATTAATTTTTTGCATTAAATTACTATAGAGTTAATTCTACAAATATATCAATTAATTGTGATTAAACAAAAAGTACATCCATTTTATAGATTTAAAATGTAAGTTGACAAAATTCAATAATTTTGCAATTTTGATAAATCATTTACAGTATACATATTTCGTTTCTTCCCATGCGACCTAGGTGGCCTGGTTGGTTATGACGTTCGCTTTCGTTATCGAAAGGCAGTGAGTTTGAATCCTGACTCTGCCGATAATGAGTCGTGTTCGTTCTTGGTAATTGCGTCAGTTGAAATAAAGCTTGGTCGCAGTGTCCTGCATGTAGAAAAATACCTCTCGGGATGGCAGACCAATCTCTAGGACATCTGCTTGGTCTAAATTAAGAAGAACCATACACTTTAGATAGCCAATATGATATTTTAATTGGGAGCTCCCCTAGACAATGCTAACTTAACTTTCGTGCCATATTTTGTCTAGAAGAGTGTAGTGTTGAAAAGGCGGAAGTCCTAGTAACAGTCGAACATTAAAAATAAAAAAATACAATATGTATAAATGAATTATTATTATCTATTATTATTCGAAAAACTGATAGCAATTTGAACATAACAATTTTTAAAAATTGAATAGAATATATATATAGCGAGCGTCAGATATAACACGATAGATTTTTATTTACTAATATCTGGTTTAAATCCTGCTTCCCTTCTAATTTTTAATTTACGTCGGTTAAAATTCAAATCATTTTGGCTGTATTTCCGTTCAAAATGATTTTAAAATGAAAGCTTAACACACTAAAAAGTAGCCTGGTAATGAAAAGCTGGTGTTTTAAATCTTTGTGTAAAATACTGCAATAAACTCATAAATATTTTTATGAATAGTTATTCGATGTTTAATATCATGATGAATTTTCGAGTGTAAATTTACATCCACGAACATATTACATTTTATGTATATTATTTACATAAATGTATATCAGAAGATATATTGCATTTAATGTATATCATGAATATAAATATGTACCAATGGACATACAACATTTAATCCATATTATGAACTTAAATGTATACCGATGAACATGTTACATTTAACATACATCATGAATGTAAATGTATAACAATAAAGATAGTACGTTTAATATATATATTAAGCATAATATATTCATTGAATGTAATATGTTCATGTTTGAGTTTTTTCCATTTCATGATATGCATACTTAAATACGCTAATACAGCCGTCCGATGAATCAGTGATAAGCGTTCCTGACTCTTGAGTTGTTGGTCCCGGGTTCGAACCCCGGTTCATGCATGAATGCTCCTTTCTCTCAGTGTTTCATTGTCCTTTCTTCTGAGCTGATGACTGAGTGTGACCACACTATAAACGAGTTTTTAGTAGTGTGATGATGTAAATGTTCGATCCTCCATGATTCGGTATAACGATGCATAGTAGCAGTTTCCAGCCTTGTTGCGACGAAGGGTTAGTCCCCAGGGTATGCCATTAAAAAAATACACTAATACAAAAAATTTAGTGAGCAGAACTGAAACTGATTGAAAATAAATTGAAATTTATCTAAATGAGATTTACTCAAATTCTAAATTACTGATAATTCAGATAATCAGATTTTATTTAAACTCATTTATAGGTGAGTGATATCAAATAACAGTTTAAATTTTCAATCACATATATACATACAAAATATGCAATAATACTCCCGTACTTTATGTTATTAGAGTATGCAAAATATACATATTCCAATAGCACAAACTACTCCCGTAATCCAATAACATAAATCTTCCCGTAGTTTGTGGTGTTGTAGTATGCATAATATTCACATATTTGTTGCACTGAACATTACATAAAATATACATTTAAATAATCTGAAACACAAAGCTGAACTGTTGATTACTGCAAGAATTGAACTATTTTATTTTTAATTTCACGTTTGTTGAAGAACTTTTTTTATCAAGTTATATAAGTTTTTAATATAGAAAATCATAATCTTTTTGAATTCGTAAATAAATGTATGGTATCTGATACCATTGTTTTAATTAAACATCAATACTCTCACTACTATTTTTGTGCAGTTAATAAGAATCGAAAATAACATAAAAACTCTCATGAAACTGCACGAGTACAGCTACAAAAAATTATTTTGGAAACTAAATTTATTATTTTTATGATCTGACTAGTGACCAAAGTGGCACGTATGAAATAATTCCAAATCTTACAAAATAAATAGGAATTGTTTTTCGAAATGAAATCAAGTTTGAAACGAAATCACTAGTTCATTCAGGATAGAGATACCCCTATAATGCAAAAGCGGAAAAACAAGCTTAACGAAAATATTGCAAATATTTTGAATGAAAGATAAATGCAGTCACAAGCAAAATAATATAGACCAGTACCAAATTAGGAAATTGAAAGCACTGCATTTGTAAATATTGAATGCACTCGAGTATTATAACTGACACATACATATTAATAGCTGAAGCAATACTTATATAATCTGACTAAGTACATATGAAAAACTGAAAATACTAAATAGCCGATCACATTCATTCTTTTATTAAAAATTTTATCAACTTTATTCAACTTAAACAGAAATTTTCATGTACCACACAAAATAAATGGAATAAATATATATAATCGCAAAAACAGAAAATTAATTTTATGTACCATACAATATAATTTTTGTTAAAATAGTTTTTTTTTCGTCCACTCACAAAAATACCACACAGAAACAAGTATGAGTGCATATGCAAACTTTGGAAATAAATATTACCGTAGTTTGCACTTCTGGAATATATATCATATTTACATTGAATATTATATGCAGATATATATTTATAACATGTGGGGTGTAACTGTAACTGTAACATATAACAGGAATATATATTGTCATGTATATTTATAATACATGTGCACATTAATTATTTATTATCAAGGTGACCTTGGTAAAAAATTTTCCCAAATTTTGCACCTTGATGCTGCAATTTTCTTTGCATTTAAATAAGTGGAATATATGACGAGTCTCAACTATAAACTTAAGTATAAACAAACTACAAGAATGAATATTTAGATATATAATTTCTTTTTTGATATTTCAGCAGATTTAGATCTTTCAATATAGTACAGAAATGCGATTGTTGGTTTCCTACAATTGAAATATTTTCTCTATTCAGAGTGCGATTTGTCTGATTGAACGGGATATTTTTCAATGGAAAAAGTGGAAATGAAACTTCCCTCTCTCTTTCTCTGGGTGTCCACCCACTTCCTTCTTTTCCTTTTTTCCTGATATTGGAAAAGTGAAAAATAGAGTTTTTTGCACCTTCTGTGCTTTGGAACCATTTTGTTTTTATATTTTACTTGTATTCACGTGGAAAATATTCTCCAAGCTGGAGTATCAAATAGCATTCATCAAAACTTTTATCTGATCATGAAACACAAAGATTATATCTTGATATTGCAATCCCTGTATTTTTCCTCAAATACTAAAAACATTTTTATTCACGCAATGAATTTATTCCAAATGTGATTTTATTTCACGTGTATTTTGAATACACATGGAGATTAACCTAAAACTATTTTAATAGGGTGATTATTTTAAATGATACCGGTAAAATGAAAATATATGTTTAGCAATGCTAAAAAGTTTAACTAAAGCACTATTGGTAAATTATACACTAAATCAAATGTTGATAGCAATCTAAAAATAAAACTATATTATAAATTTTTAAACCTAACAATTAAAAATTATATTAAGTTAATTTCATTTTATAAATTATACTAACTTTATTTTACTATTATAAAAATATAGGTTGTCTTATATAGAAATAGTTACATGTAAGAAAATGAACTTTTACCTGTTGGAAAAACAGATGAAGATTGATTAGTTTGTATAAAAATAATGTTTGCTTTAAGGATGTACGTGATCTCTCCTATAAGTAAAGTATATTAAAAATCCTATATTTCCAAATGCTTAACATACTGACCATTAAAGGAACACTTAATCGCCTGACTCGGTTCAGAAACTCTCTTACTCGCGTCACATTGATAGGGTGCGAATAGCTGTCTGGCTTTGCTTTCTTCATCGTTCTCTTCCTTGTCTTTCAAAAAGACATTGAAACATTTGCAATCATATATCGAGAGATAATTAAATAGACCAGATGAATTCGTGATGAACCATGAAAATGTTTTATTGGGAACTCTTTTATAACATAGAGGAGAACAAGCCATCTTTTCTTATCTTACACTGCTTATTAGAGTACTAAGGTTCTATTTCATTAAATATGAAATACATTTAAACAGCAAGTATGTGAAAACTGGAAATATTAAAGAGCTATAAATATGGGTTATAATAATCAAGAATTTTGCTGCAGAACTAGAAAACAATCCCTCTTATGTTCATTATTATCCCAGGGCCATTAGATTATCAACTAGTTTTCATCCTTATAATTATATTATATTCCGACTGTATTTTTCTGTAATGTTGTAAAATGTTTCATGGTTTATCTACTTTAAATACATTTTCAAAATGTTGTATTCTTTTTCAAATAAAAGTCTCATCAGCTCTCGTTAAATTGGTTAAGCTCCTAGGAGTTAGGTACAGGGAAGTTCACTAGTGTCAGCTGTAAACCGAAACACTTGCTTACTTGGCAGCACATGTTCCATGTAAGCAGTCTTGATCAAAGCGGTCTTGCCAGGCTTTCATCAAAACTTGATAGCAAACCTTTATTTACACAAACACTGCATTTTCACTTGCACAAGATAAAAAAAGTAATTTCTTTGACAGGACCGTCTTCACTAACCGGATAATCAAGCACATAGAGCGACGGTGGGCAGCTTAGCTGGCTACCAATTACAATCAGTTAGATTGTTCTCTGATTTATGGCTGTGTCATAATAAATTCGGTGAAATTAAAATCAGATCAGATCTTATATACCTGTATCAGCAAATTTGTCTATTGAATTTCTGTCAGAAGCTGTATTGCAATGCTTTCTTTGTTGAAAAACTATCTTTTGATGGTAACCCAATTTCCAATGCTAGGTATGTGGCAGCTTAGAAGGGAATTAAATTTTTATTAGTATACAAACCTCCAGCTATCATAATGCATGGACTATATATTCCATATAATAATTTTAACTAACTCATTTGTAACTAAACCTAATTTGAATTTACTGCATCCCGCTGTATTCTGGAATTTTGTTTTCTTCAAAGATCCAAGAGGTTTCTTCCTCTTTTAAACCTATTGTCTATGCTTTTTCAAGTGACAAAGTCAGGAATTTTCTTCTTTTCTTAAAACTGCCATCTACACATGACTACAGATAGAAAAGAAAAATACATTACATTGGATCATTCTTTTTCCTACATTTCTGTAGTGTTATTCCCTTTGAAAAATTATGATATTGTCCATCCTTTTCCATTTTTTAAAAAAACATTGTTTTTTACCATAGGAGAATTTTTTTGCTTATGTGCTTCAATTCAATCTTTATCAAAATGCATACATATACATACGAGCACAGATTGTATCTCAATGTTAGCGGGTTTGGATCATCTCATATTTTTGAACCATGGTGAGATGAATAAATCACACCTGAGTTGGCACAATTTTTCTCCACTTCCCCGCTACACTCAGGAATGGACTTTGGATGCCACAGATTAACTTGGTCTTGTCCTTAATAGATGATCTAGCAACTCGGTGGATTAGAATGTGGTTACCCTCATATAACACTACAATCGAGGCTTCTCTTTGGTGATCTTAATAGGAAGCGGTAAGAAGCTATACTGAGAGGTTGAAGTCCATGTTCGAAATAGAGCAGATAGAAATTTGTCCAAATTTTAATATTTATACACTTTGCGTCTAAAAATATTTTTCAAACAGTATAGACCTTTTTTGCATTAATTTCAGCTTACCTATATGATATTGTCTGGAGAATAAAACAGCTATAATTTCATAATGCACTGTTTTAGAAAAAACAATACGAATAGTAAGTGGGGTTAAAAACAGCAAATATCTATATTTTTTTATATCAGTTCCTTCATAAAAACTATTAGCCTAATATCAGCCCACTATAAGATCACAAAAATACGATACAAATTCTGATAATAACTTTACTCATTGCGATATATATATATATACTACTTTTTACTTATTTTTTGCAGATTTTTCTAAAACAGATAGACGATTTTACATATATGGTTTTACCACTGACTATGCTTTTATTGTGCCCACTAATGACTCTCATACTTGCATGTAAATCACATAAGACATATATAGATTGCAAGACCCTAGGATAATTCCAGAATTCTGACGGAATGTAATATACTTTGCAGAGAGATGTGAAAGAGATAAATTTTTCCTAGATGGAACCCAAGGAACTATGCAGCACCAGAGGTAAATCAGTAAGCTGTAATCTGGGATAAAGAATCTAGGATACTGTGGGAACAGCAGAGAGAATTCTTGAAGGGCAATTAGGTCCTTAAATATTCTCTGCATATATTATAAATAGGAAACCTCATCATAAAACACCTGTCGAGGGATAAGCTGCATTGTGAAAATGTTTTTCTCTTCCCCCCTTCTGATATGAATTGGTGGATTGACTGGAAGCTTGAGGTTAACAAACTCAAAGCAACAAGCTCAAAAAAACTTTTTAGAAGTTTCTTGAATTCCAGATGATGGGAGAGAGACGGAATGTAAAAAAGAGAGCCGGCGTGAAGCTCAGAAAGAGGACGTTTGACTTCATTGGTTTCTTTTGGAGCTGGTGTTGAGAGAGTCCCGTAGTAGACAAATCAAAGAGACTGGGGAGGAAGCGAAGTGCGTGGCCTTAAGCTACTGATAGATGATATCGACTCTGTCTGGCTTAAACCTAACCTTAATACCCCAAGCATCCATTACTCTCATAAGAAGATCGTCACAATCTTAGAGTGATTGGATTGTTCAAGACTTTCCCCAGTGCTGGGTAGGAATTTTCCTTATATGTTTTCAGCAAAATGTTAAAAAAATTTGAGGAATTCATCATTTTACTGGACCCCGCATTTTGATAGAAGTTTATGTCTGTAGTTGGTGATCATTTGATGAACAGATCCGACTGCGAACAAATCAAACAACGATCACTTTCACGAAATATTTTTGTGTTCGGAAAATGAATACAAAGGAACTAAAATGAATTCTAACCAATAGTTTTTGGCTCTCAGAGCATAATGTGTAGGGATGCCAAACCCTGTGATCCGAAAACTGATTTTCATCTTTCGTGAATTATGTTTCTTGCCTATTACAATTCAAAGTTCCATATGAAAAAAAAATGCAATAGAATATTGTCAACTCAGATGTGAAAAACATTTATAGCCAAAGTATCCCATCAGTTTCAGTTTTGATTTCATTCTAAGCCCAAACTGATTTTATTTTGAGTACCTCCCCTTCTGGTCAATCATTTATTCACTGTCCCATATGTTGTAAAAGAACTTCAAGAAATCTTGAATGAACAACACCAAGATACCAGTAAAATAAGTCTCCTTTGGAACAAGATGAAGACGAAAGAGGACCAATGTCTTCATATGCCTTTAAAGATCTTTTGAAGAAATGAGAGAATGTCAGAGGAATGGTCTTAAAATGTTATTTAAACCCTGATGTCATTAGATTTGGGGATCCTTACAATGAAAATTCTATTAATCATTTTCAGAAAATCCTGAAAATGAAATAAAAGTTATCGACATTTGAACATGTTCTTGAACCGAAAATAAAAAAGGAAAAGGTTTGATTAATTTGAAAGACTATATGTATGTATTATTTTTTTGAATAAACTTATTAAGAAATTACACATTCTATTTTTACTTTAATTTTTTGGTCTCCAAAATGAATTAATTCATTTCGCTACAAGCACTATAGTAAATCCACGATCGGTTAATGATCAATATGCGTAGCGAACATAGTCTTGTAACAAATTATTTTTGTTAACTTATCACCCAAAATATCTTGTAAGCCTTCATTGTAATTTATCATATAAATTACTTATAAATATTTAATTACCAGATGAAATTATTCTGATTCATTTAACGGCCTTGTCTACCTTCAGTTCAATCTTACCAGACTATGTATTGTAAAATATATATAGAACAGGAGATCCTTATTCTAATTTGTTTCTAAATTGTTTTTATAAATAGAGAATGGTGATAGTATCCACTTAATCTAACAATGTTTGTCATACAACATTAAACAGTATTCCACTTTAAAAGGAAAAAAGAGGAACAAAGTAAAGTAGAAAGGCATGTGGCAAGAACATGCTTGAACAATGGTCAGGTGGACGCTCTCTCCTTCGCTGCCTGCGTGCGGTTGACTAAATTACTGTTTATATTCCTGTTGGGAACTATGGATTTTGAATATTTTCTGCGCTTATTTACTCATGTACTCTTACATCATTTTAGAATGCCTTACCACGGTAACATAAATTAATACTCCCGTGGGTTGTAGGAGCTAGGCCTTGGGTCTTTCCTCTTACTATCTCTAAATTCGAAGACCTATGGGCTATCTGTGGAGCCAAGTCATATTTCCACCTTCTTGAGATGATGTTCTACTCAAAACTGGTAGGCGCTCTTTCTCACTTCATTCTCAGACGGGTGGGTTTGGTTCCACAAAGTGTTATAAATAAGAACAACATATAGTATATTTTTGGAATAAGTGTTTTCGAACTTGCTGCAGTACACATCGAAAGAGATATGAGGTTTATGCAAGATAGAATCCCTAGGCATTTATCTAACCTTGTAAATAAATATTTTAACGCCACATATCCCGCACGATGGATCTGAAGCGATGGACTTGTGGCTTGGCCTCTTTGTTTACGAGACTTCAATGGACTTATTTTTCACCTAGGTTTGTAGGCAATATTTAGCGTATGAGACTGCTGTGAACAGTATGAGTACAGCATATAAGAAAGAGTGTGAATCATTGTTACAGGTATCAAAACAACGACGACATTGGAAAATGTTGAGTAGCTCCCCAATCGTTTCTTCACCAGTATCATATGTGCAATGACACACTTGGTGGGCATTTTGACAACTTTCTATACCTTTTCACTAAAGAAAAAAATCTGTGCAACTGTTGGTATCTTTCATTCACTTTTTCAACACTGCTGTAGTTTCAGATTGGAATTCTAACTGTCTTGAATTCCAAAAGTTGGTTCATATTCACCTCTCAGAATGGAATACGCTGCCTCAAGTTAATGTGAAATTATTGTTCTTCTGGACGAGTGTTGTCATTCCTCTTAATTTGTAAAAATAATTTAGATTCACTCTGCTTATATAAATATATATGTATACATATATATTATTTTGATTCATATTTATATAAATATGTACATGTGTGAGATATTGTGCGAGTTTCTTGAAGTTAACACATTTTATACAGTACATTACTTAAAAAAA
>JAPDSC010129442.1:0-5000 GCA_026290005.1 Latrodectus geometricus
TTCCAGCATTAAGGAGGAAAGAAAGGAAGCCCACTCCTTATTTATGACGACTGTCGGATAGTTAAGGTTAATGGGGTGGCCACGCACTGAATCCCTTCTCTGGCGTTTATCCTGATTGCCAAAGATTCAGAAGTCTCTTACAAGAGAAACGAAAGGGCCCACATGGATCTCATATGATTGAACCAGGACTAAACAGGCCAACAGCCTTCGTTTCCATTTCACAAACACAAAAAGCCATGCTCTAAATAAGGCCTTTTGTGTTTGTGATCGCCAAAGTGGTCTATATATACCCCTAGGGGTCTATTTAACAACACTAAGGGATCTATCTGAACCAAGGGGTCGAATGGGGTTCTATTGGGACTCGAAGGAAAAACAGATCTTAATACAAATCATCTTCAAAAATTAAACCACAATTTTAAACTGCGCTTTGTTGATTTGGAAAACATCGACATCCCTGATTTCATTATTGCGCCATTTTCGGCGCAAATTGATAACGTCGACATCACCATACAAGATGAGCTTGCGAAACTATTGTCCGATCTTGAAGCAAAAACGCTTATTAAAAATTTGACAATACATAAATTTTGGACTAATATAAATATAAAGCAAAAATATGTGAAACTTTACGAAATGGCTCAGCCATTTATGCTGGTGTTTCCAAGTTCCTATATGGTTGAAGCCGGTTTCAGTCACGTTAATTCAATTTTAACTAAAAACAAAAATTAATTAAATGTGGAACTTAGAGGGGATTTATGGTTAAAATTGACTAATTTCGAACCCAATACAGCGAACCTTGCCAAGAAACACCAGGCACACTCATCTCATTATGAAGTAAAAAATCTGTAGCTACTTACTGTTTCTGATTTATTAAATATTTAGAAAAATATATAGTTTTTCTTTAATTACCTGAAAATTACCTTTGTGGGGGTATATGGAGATTTCGAAAAATTATATAGGGAGCGATGATCAAAAAAGTTTGGTGACCCCTGGCCTAAAGCCTTCTTTCATGAACAAAAACGGTAGTAAAACACTGCATAGTAGGATTTTAACTAGAGGGCGCCTTTAGTTCTATGACTTTTTCTGGGGGTCTGAACACTACGAGGTATACTGGAAGAGCTTTATTGAATTTTCCTGTTTATATCTTATCGTCTCTGGGATTATCCAAGCAGGACTTTTCATGAAAGCCCACAGCTGTTTTTTTGCTTTTTCAGAGTCCTTGATAAAGTTTACTATCTCGTAGATGTGCATCATAATTAGGATTTTAACTGGTCCCTTTCACAGTAGAGGACGCCACTTGTATAAAAGTGACGCACAAGAAACATTACTAAGACAAGCATATGTCAATTTTTAGACATTCGTCAAGGTCTTTGGTTAATTCTAATTTTTATAAATATATTTGATAAAATACATAGACGTGGAATTAATAAAGAAATGCAAATTAACTATGAAACTTATAAACCATTTCTTCTGAAATGACTTAACTAACTATATGGTTAGATATAGTTATGGTTAATACTTTCCTACGAGCTAAACATTATAAAATGAACAATTTTGAAAAAATTAAAGGAGATGAAAAATGGGGTTTCCAACTCAAATCAAGATGGGAGATACACAAAAATCGAGTCTTTTGGACTCTTATGATGTGAGCGCCTGCTACGATCATGTTTTTCGAATTCACACTCAATGTGAGAATCGAAGCCACAAACTGTTGTACTGAATGTCGCAGTTTGACACCTCGTATTCAGGAACCTAATAGCCTAAGTTTTTTTGGCATATTTTAATAACTACAGCGTACAAGAGTTTGAAGCAGAATGGTACGCGGTCTTGCCTTCGTTTCAACAGTTCATGGGTTTGAATCCTATCTTGGGTATGGATGTTTGTAGTAATTTGGAACCCTCATCTAGTGTCCCTGTGTGCAAAAATGACCGTTGAACAATAAACAAACCACAATGTATATAGTTTTCTAGGACAAATTTTTATAGGTTGTGATGCACATTCTTATGTTACAAGGAAAGAAAATATGGAAAACTACCAAGCATCGCCATTCCGTGAAAAACATTTAGTTCCAAAAATCACCGCTAGGGCATTTTGTGGCGTTTTAAAATGTGTAAAATGTGAGAAAAGAAAAATACTAACACATACAATCTTACAGTTAAATTATTAATATATATTTATTACATTAAATTCCCCGATGATGAATTAGACCCCATTCAATAAGCTCCGATTTCATAAATAACAATAATACGTAATTTTTTCTAATTTGAAATTCCCGAAGAAGATTACATTGATTCATATAATACAGCTTCACCAGTAATGCACGTTCCGACAACGTGAGAGGTATGGCCACTGGAGCTGGTTTACTTTAGCAAAGATTATTTGTCGGAGCTGTCTACTACTTGCTTTTATGGCCCCTATTAGTGGAACTGTCATCGCACAGCATTTGCATTTTACTTTGATATCCGTCTTTTATACTGATTCTCGTTATTCTAAACTACAGCAATGCCACAAAATGCCCTAGTGGAGATTTTTGGCATTAGTTTTTTTTTTTTTTTTTTATTATGTCTCGATTAGTCTAAATACGAAGTTTGATACCATTTCGGTTATTACATCGCGCTACAGGGCGCTCCAAACACTGTCACTTTAAAAAAAAGATCACCCTGTATTTTGATGAAATGTGAATTTTGAAAGGGAAGGTCTGTCGTTTGCAAGTACCTTCTTTTTCACAAAATACAATTTCAGTGAGAAGTAACGAGGGGGGGCGAAGTATGTGAGAATGATTTCCTTCCCCAACTCTCTTCCTTACCTCCAGGGCTTGGCCCTTTGCGATTCAAGAAACCGATCGCTGTTTTAAAAGGCGACGGCACTATTTTAATTCGCTCGCTAGCCTTGGGCGGCCCCCGATTCCGGTGTAATTACAAATACGGGAATGTTCAATTTATGGGGGTGCTGCGGCGCTCGAATACAAATGACTTCATTTCTCTTCCTCCTCCCTCATTCCGCACAGTAGACGTTTGGGGGGGGGAGAGAAAGCGGAAGGAATTGTTAGAGTTTTATTAATCCTATTCCAAGGGAAGACTTATTATCTAACAGATGGACGGTCACCCGAATGCGTTTTAATTTTAATGTGTGAGATTAAAATATATTCATAGTGCTGATTTCCTTCGCTGCTGCAGAATTTTAACTCACTGAGTGGCAACAAGTACGGTACGTTAAGTACTCGAGAAACGCCAACAGCAAATCCGTATTCGCAGCCTTACCTGTATCCGTACTCGAGGTGGTGTTTCAACAAGAAGAGACTTTAAACCGTCATAGATTGCTAAAAACGATTTAAAACAAGTTAAACATATCTTAGATAGTTTCGGCAGAAATATTATGCACATCTGCTACCCCTGTCGTTGCCATTTCGTGCACCAGACAAGAACGATTCTTGATTTCATTTGCACACATATGCCTTACTGTATTTATTCCATATTTATTATGTACACTCTTGGCTACGAAGCACATACCTTGGCACACTAAGTTTTTTAGTGGGGCTAGACCAAGGATCGCCAAACTTTTTTGATCATCGCCCCCAATAATTTTTCGAAATCTCCATAGACCCCCACGAAGGTAATTTTCAGGTAATTAAAATAAAACTATATATTAGTCTAAATATTTAATGAATCAGAAACAGTAAGTAAAGTAGCTACAGATTTTTTACTTCTTAATGAGATGATCCTGCCTGGTGTTTCTTGAAAAGGTTTGCCAAATTGGTTGATGGGTTCGCCAGCAAGAGACGGATAAGCCTCAATTCGTCTTCTGGCTACATACTATGAGTCGTGCAAATTACAAACTGGTCACAAGGTCAAGTTGTGACGTCACGGTATACATAAGAAAACCCATAAAGAAAAAAGGGGCAGATTGTTTTCTGATTTATTATCTTATTTTCTATAAAGAATATAATATGAAGTCAATTATAAAAATATTTTAAATTTTTACGTACGCAGTTAGATATGTGTGATTTGCGTAATAAGAACTGTTTTTCCTTCGAGTCTCAATAGACCCCCATTCGATCCCTTGGGTCAGATAGACCCCTACTGTTGTTAAATAGACCCCTAGGGGTCTATATGGACTATTTTGGCAACCCCTGGTCTAGACAGACAGGCGTTTTTCGTTTGTAATGTATTTCATTGTACACTAATGCCTTTTTTCACAAATAATCGATTTGGACACCATTTCCAAATATGATTATTGTATAAATTATATTGTAAATGCCGTTATTAAATCATTTGATGGAAAGAATAAATAATGAAAACAAATTAAATTACTGAAAACAAGATTAAAACCTTTAACTATCCTATTTAGTGTATCAAATGTTCTAAAATAATTAATACCAGTTACGGGTGAAAAATTTAGATAACATTTTCAAAGCTTTGTTTTGGTTGCATATAATAATTAGAAATAATATAAAAAATAATACAAATAATTTTATTCATTATATTAATATTCATGCAAATTAATGACACGTATATAATACAATAGTAACCAAATTCAAAAAAAATTTGTTCGAAATATTAAGAAGGTTTATATTAAAATTATCAAATTTTTAAATTAAATTACAAGAAATATATCAGCCTAAGAATATTATTATAATTTTTAAAAAGAATTTCAATATGGCAGGTTTAACTAAAAGAAAACATAGCTTTTAAAAATATTGTGAAATATCTTATTAAAGAATTATTTTTGATTAATTCAGATACATTTTTATACAGTTCATATTTTTATTTTATTTAAAATAATTTTCATCACGGAGTTTTACAGAAATTGTTACTAATTAAAAAATATAATCAAATAATAAATAAATATATTATAAATAAAATTCCAAAAAATATGTTGAGCTATTAAACTTATTGTTAAATCATTCATGTACAACTTTTTCAATTTCCACAGAAATTTACACCACAGTTTTATATACACCTCCTGAATTGAATGCAACACGTTGCTCGGTTGTAGATGCAAAA
>JAPDSC010129442.1:10000-22181 GCA_026290005.1 Latrodectus geometricus
AGAAAAAAAATGTTGAGAAGTTATCTTACTGCTTAATATTTACCATCTAATATGAATTTTTAAAAAATAAAAAAAACATTTAAGGTCTTGCCATCCAATTCAATTCACATTGTACTTGCGTTAGAAAAGTTTTCCATAGCAACAACACTCCTAATCCTTACAAAGACGCAACTCAATTTACAACTCGCTCAAAAAGAACAAAAAGGAATACGAGTTTCTTTCAATAAATTAAATCCCTAAGGAATATCAATGAAAAAAATTAGTGCAAATTAAATCCAAAAAGGCTTTACATTACAGCGTTCGCCAATCTGCCCGATTGTTTGCTGTAAAAAGATATTAAAGCCCATAGTTTGACCATTTTCAGAAATTTTTCAAAATTGAAATATAAAGCACAGTTCTCTTTGGTGCATAAGGTCCCGAGTTCGTTTCTAGTCCCTGTTGAACAATGATGAGTTGATGACGTGAATGCGGCCTACTCTCAGTCAAATGATATGGTGCATATTAAAATTCTATAAAACGGTCTTAAAACAGTAATTACTTTCCCTGCGTAGTATCAAAACTAACTATGAACCATTAAAAAATCTGCTGCGAGGATACAAAAAAATTGTTGTTCGGAAGGCTAAATATCGCCAAATTCAGCACCAAGGTTCGAAAAGCAATACCGGTTACATTTAAACAGCCCATCCCCGAATCTTTACTATTTAGGGAAAAATCCTAACAAACATGCTATCAGAATTTTCTGCAAATAAAACAATTATAATTAACGATTTGTCAATTTTTCAATAGAAAACAAATAGAACAGCAACAAATTCTTTACGGAAGACTTTAAATTAAATAAAAATAAAAAATAAAAAAACATGATATAGATTTTTTTTTTTAAACCAATATTTAAATTATTATTTGCTCTTAACTTAGGCAAAACTTTGATTGAATTTAACAATAAATTTTTTGTTCACACGTTATCATCGGTTATCACGGAAAATTATCATATTATCAGCCAGAAATGCCAAAATAAATAGAAGCAACCTAGTTGAAAATAGGTTTGGCTTGTAGTTCAACGATCATTTTTCTGGTACGCAAGGGTTAATATATACAGGCGGATCCTTTCAATCTAAAACAGATTCCAACTGACTACACATATCCAAGGCCGATGTGGGATTCGAACCCATCAACTGCTGATTAGAAAGCCGGATTGTGTTGTTATAACACTAGGCGAAGACAAGTCCTTCCGTCTGGGACTAAGCGAATGAAGTCAGAAAGAGCATCTTCCGTTTTAGAACAGAGCACCCCTCACAAGGGTGGAAGTACGACTTCGGCAGCAGCATCTGAGTCTTACAAATTAGAGATAGGAAGCCAGAGAAAACCCAAAGGCTGGCTCCTAACGAATCAGAAGTATTAATTTAGAATAGGAACATAGAGGATGTTGCAACCACAATAAATTTTACGTGCCCCTATCGCCTTTAATGAACACGATGTTAGTTCTTCGGTCGGCCGCGAATCGAACCCATAACCTGGGAATTGCAAGACTGACGCCTTTATTAACTAGGTTAAAGCGGCCTTAGGTAGAATCGTAATAGGTAGATTAAAACATTGAATTGCCGCCCAACCTCTCTAGAGGTTAGCGTACCTGACTACAGATGGACGAAACCTGGGTTCGAATCCTGGCTCGGGTATGGATGTACTCTCTCTCTCTCTCTCTCTTCCTTGTCCTTTCCTTGTGTATGTGTGAATGGTTGCCTACCCTATAAACGGGTACCTATGGCATGTGTGTACTGAGGAAGTCGGACACCACACCAAATATGGTTCAGTTGGAAAAGTGGAGCAGCGCACCCCATATTGCCAGCCTGGCTGGCACACGAAAACAACAACAACAACAACAAGAAAACATTGAATTATGTTAAATGTATTTCATCCACTTGCTGTCAATCTAACCGATGCAAACGAACGATTAGCAAAATTTATCATGAGTGAAAATATTTAATTCCAAATAGAGTGCTACAAGACACAAATCCAAATTCTCGATTCAAATCGGGAGAAACTGGAAGAGGAAGAAAAAAAAAGTGGCCACTGTTCCAAGACAATGGAAGAAGGCTAAAGATTGTTTTTCCATAAACTCTCCTAGAGAAGTTCTAATGGAGGGGAGAGAGCCGCCGATCAATAGCAGAGATGAAAAGAAAACAAATCGGAGGAAGATCTCTCAAAGACAGCCGCCATTTTGAGTCTCCATGCAGCATCGCTACCTGGATTTTAAATCCCCTCTCCCAGTTGCCATCTCAAGAACTGAAATACCGTGTGCCGTTTTTGCCACTTCTGGCAGAGAGGAAAGTTTCAGTTGACACATGGAAACACAGATCCCTATTCATCGGTATCATTCTGTGTTTCAAGGCATGTATTGGAATTTCGATTATTCACTCTCGGAAAGTTTTGTTTGTTTAATATATATTAGTTTGGGGAAAAAGTAATCCATTATTTTTTTTGGTGGACATCTGTAGTGATCGATATCTCCTGAGGTATCTATCAAACAATTTCAGATTTATGCTCATTGGAAAGGTGACATTTGACACTAAAATATCCTCTGGCGGTTTTTTGTTTGATTCATTCAGTTACAAGTACAAGGTTTTAAAAATGGAAGACAACAAACAGAAAATTCGATACATTTTCGTTTTTCTCTTGTAACGGCGAAAAAGATAGCCGGGTGGCTAAAATTGGGAAAGGTGTTTATCGTCCTATATAAGACTGTAACAACCAGTTACGTACAATTTTTGTTGCGTCGATTCCGTTCGGGTATTTTGATGTTAGAGATGCACCTCGCATGTGGATACAGCATCATCGAAAATGTCTATAAAATATCTAAAATTATCGAAGTTGATCGCATGTCAGCAGTCGTAACGCGCAAGACCTAAAAACCTACATGAAAGCTGTTTTAAACCTTTTAAAAAATTGAATCCAAAAGAAATTACATAAAGTTTACGTAAAAATAATGGATTTCTTTTTCCCCAACCTAATATTTCAGTACTCATCACCTTGAGGTATTAAAAAATCTTCGAAATCTTGCGTTTAAAGATATTTTTTTTTTCTGGCACTTTGAACGTATATTAACTGCAAACAAAGGGACAAACATGTACTAGATGTGAGAACAAAAAAACAGCATAAGTTATATAATTTGTCTATAAATAACTTATTTACATTACAAGCGTTTTTAGCAAATATTTATTAACAGGTATTTATATTTTTAACATTTAATTATTCACAGGTTATTTATTTTTAACATTTAATTATTCACAGGTTATTTAACATTTATTTATTCACAGGTTATTTATTTTTAACACTTATTTATTCACGGGTTATTTATTTTTAACAGGTATTTATATTAAGCAAAAATAAAATTAAAAGCGATGTCCGAATATCATAAACAACCTTTTATACGACTAAGAATAAGTTTATAGGTTGGTTTCGTGTCATGGAAACAAAATAAAAAAATTCAAATCGGACCGAAGATCTTATCTACAGCATCAGCGATGTGAAGACAATTTTCTTTGCATAAATGTGCCCATGGGTTGTCACTTAGTTGCTGCAGTTGCGCTAGGATAGCAGGATAGTTAAAAAAGGTGTTTCGGGGTAACTTCTATGTCAGGGCAATTTTTGCAATGGCAGTACGTCCTGTCTTCATAAATCTTCATCCTGAAATGTCTCGAGTCTAGAGATAGTTTTCTTTTACGCAAGATTTCATTTGACTGATATCTGCAGGATTATGAAATACCTAATGATATCTACACTCGGTTACGAATGACATAATTATTTATGCCAATCGAGACATCGAGTGACATAAAATACAAGTGAGAAACCTTCGAATAACGACAAGAGCACCTCGACAAGTCAAGGGTGCTTTAAGTGTGGACGTCTCTCTGTTGCTGTATCTTTTCGACAGAAAAACTCATTTGGACAAGACTTATAGTGGAATCCAAATCACCTATACTCGAGACGAGATTCGATCCCAAGCATTTTTAAATTGAATGTAAAAATGATAATTAGTTACTAAGGTAAACCAACTTGGGGTGGGAACCGATATCACAACATGATGACTCATCAATCAGATCGAATTCCCTTTCCAGTACTTCTTTAAAGTCACGTGTCACACGATACGCATCCTGACAAAATTTGCAAGCTGGCTTGATTTTTCGTTTAGTGACTACTTTTTTTTTAACAGGAGGGCTCATTACATCGAAATTTACAATTGGTAGTGGATTCCGGTGCATTTAACATCCAAGGCTAAGGTGAGATTCGAACTCATAAATTATTGGTTGGTTGGTTGGTTTAGGTTTTATGGCGCAAGGTCCAAAAAGGATATGCCACACCAAAAATTAAATTTTAAAGAAAACCTGGTATTTAACCCAAGCTTAGCGTTAAAATGTTAAAATACAAAACTAAGTGTACATAATTCAATTAAAAAGTATAATTTATAAAAGGAAAAACAGATATGAAAATTTACAAAATGCAAAGAAACATATATAGAGAGAAAGAAGTTGCCCATACCCGAACCGGGATTTGAACCGAACAACAGCCTCGGAGTCAAAAACGCTAACCACTCAGCCATAGGCCCGCCCATAAATTATTGAACCGAAATCAAAAGCACTAAATATTCAGCACATGTATGTACAGAAAAAGAGAAAAGAAGCACCCGTTTCCAGCCATTTTATAGTTCCTGGAATCGAACATGTGACTTATTACCCAATCACTTGCTCTGATGGAGTCCAATATTGATATTTTGAAAATAAATAGAGGAATTTTTCACATTAAAGCATTTTTTCAGGCGTGATGGCACCAAAATGCGGCCACTGCTCAGAAAATGAAGAGTAGGGGGCGCCCAACTCACATGAGGACGACCAAGAGGAGACGAAGATATTAAATCTCTCCTTCCTTCAACCGGCGTAATGACTGTTGTCTCCGGAGTTTGATAAAGTCAGAGGAAAAGAATGTAGCGTCTTATTTCCTCTCTATAATCTCCGCCATCTCTCAACCCCCCCCCCGGGCCGGATCATCCGGGGTCCATTTCCGGGAGAAGGGAGCGCGTTCTGAATCCTTTATTGCGGGGTGGTCGATGCGACACTGACTGGACACTCCACGGAGCAGTCGACCGGTTTTAAATTTTTCCTTTTCTTCTCCCTCCTGATCCAATAAGATCTTCGGTCTCATCGAATTTCTCCTCCCCCCCATTCTCCAGATCCCACGCGAGAGTGCATCAGGAGATTTCCCAAGAATGTTAACAATGGAATACAAGTCGCAAAAGGGAATGAAACGCTCTGCTTCCACACTTCCCATTCAGTAGCAGGTGGTCCGCAATTATGATTAGGCGACCAGCTTAAACAAGCATCTCGCATGGGGCATGCTAAGCAGGTATCGAAGCTGACAACTGCTTCACTGCAAATCGCGCAGCAATTTTGAAACTGAGTCACTCAAAGGTCCTTTTTATGCACAAAATGTCGCATATTGGATTAGGAATACAATGTAAAGTGGATTCCGAACCCACTACAAACATTCACGCCAACGGAAGGAATCGAACCCACGAACTGTAGAATTGAAAGTTAAAAAGCATTGCTTACACTTTATGGTAATATTTTCCGTCGCTTTTATTCTTTTAAAGTATACATTTTGCCGACAAGAGCTCACTGGGTAATTGAAATGACGTGACTAAGCAAATATTTTTCTCTGGGGTGACCGATGGACGCTGTACACAAAATTTTAGAAAAATCCTAATTAATTTGTTTTCCAACGTACATTTTCATACTTTCACTGCAACAGACATTTCTAATATGTTATTAATTCGAATAAAATATGAACTCAGGCAAACAACAAATTGATAACAGAAAAACACAAATTCAGGAACAAAGCATTTCTCGTGGAAATTAGGCGTCTACGACGCTATTTGGACTGTTTACGTCGTGGGCAATCTAAGGCTCTTCTAAAGCCTTTTCCCCTCTTTATACAATGGCGCGGTATTCACATGTCACGAAGAGGGAAACACGAAAAACTCCAAAGCACCCACCCGGACAGATGAGCATGTAAAATTAAAATAAAATAAAAAAAAATAAAAATTAAAGAAATAAAAAAAGGGGGATACAGCACTATAGTAATATAGATGCGGGATTCCCTGGAACCAAAATGCGGATACTCCCAGTGTGGACAGCACTTGGGAGGGTGACCACGCAATCCGGAACATTTTGAATTAATCTGACTATTTATAATAAAATATTTTTATATTACTCTTCGTTATGTTGTCCTACTAATTACTTCTATAATTGTTTAAAACTTCCTTTTTAATTATAATGAAAAATAAAAAAATAAATAAAAAAAAAAGAAAAGAAAAAGAATAATTTTAAGGAGCTGAAAATCAATCAGCCAATCAGAGGCAAGCAATTGCAAACTCGAATAATTTTTAATTTAAGCTCACACCTGACTATTATATTAATTATCCTAAAAATTCACAAACTTTCCTTAATACTAATAGATCTTTAATTTAAATAATAAATATTTATGTAATTTCACTCTAAAATGAGCCCAAGTGCCATAAATTAAGCTTCTATTTTTTAACTCCGCCCACTACTGAAATATCAACCAATAATATGCCAAACTAGATTTCAGTTATAGCTACTCTCCTATACAAGATCCAGAAGAGGGTAAAGGTCCCACAGACCATGAAGGAACGCCTCATTATTCCATTGTTTCTGGAATCGAACTTGGTACCTTTCGATCTGTAAAACTATGTTGAAAAGCATTTCCAAAAGCAATCCTTCCCTTCTATTATCTCATCCCTACCAGAAAGATTACAAAATAAAGGAAAAGGAACTCTGCCATCCTTTCAAGCGAAAGAATCCGGTGGAGAACCCTTGAAAAAAAAAAAAGGAAATGAAAAAAATATTTCTATCAGTGCTTCAATCGAGTTTTATTTCCAATTAAAGGAGATGCCACCGCACTCTTCCCACTCCCCACCAGGTGTCACTGCGTCTGAATTCCTTCCCGGTAACTAAGCTGCGATCGTCGCAAGCCTCATTAACCGCCTGCAATTAAGGAGACCGTCCTCCAACAACGACAAAATGAGAAGAGGCTCAGGGAAAAAGAGGCCTCTCTTCATGGTACAGGCTAAAGTCGATTACCGAACGTAAGCTTCTTCATTAACAGTACCAAGAATATTTCATCTGCTGTCTACTTTGTATGATTGGCCACTCTTCACAATCCAATATTGTTTTAAATGGCAAACCAGCAATAACGCAACGAAGCCTGCAGTGAATATAAGTTTGCTTCATTTGATGCCAGTAATTAATTTGGTACATTGCTTTGAAATCACTCTCCACACACTACGCCTCATTAGATCGGAATCTATTGTATAAAAGTGAATTCCGAAGTGGGATTCGAGCCCACAGCTGTTGAACTGAAAGCCGGCACTCACCAATCGACTGTCAGCAAAGCTCCGAGGTGAGAATCGAATCCACGAGAACATGAAAGTCAGAGCGTTAATTATTAGGTTATGGAAAAAGTTATCCATTATTTTTTCGGTAGACGTCTGTAGTGATCGCTATCTCGTGAGGTATCTATCAAACAATTTCAGATTTATGCTCGTTGGAAAGGTGACATTTGACACTAAAATATCCTCTTGCGGTTTTTTGTTTGATTCATTCAGTTGCGAGTAAATAGAAGACAACAAACAGAAAATTCGATACATTTTCGTTTTTCTCTTGTAACGGCGAAAAAGATAGCCGGATGGCTAAAATTGTGAAAGGTGTTTATCGTCCTATATAAGACTGTAACAACCAGTTACGTACAATTTTTGTTTCGTCGATTCCGTTCGGGTATTTTGGATGTTAGAGATGCACCTCGCATGAGGATACAGCATCGTCGAAAATGTCTATAAAATATCAAAAATGATCGAAGTGAACCGCATGTCAGCAGTCGTAACGTAAAAATCTACATGAAAGCTGTTTTAAACCTTTTTACAAAGCGAATCCGAAAGAAGTTACATAAAGTTCACGTAATAATAATGGATTTCTTTTTCCCCAACCTAATATAATACAACAGAATACTGATAACTCATTAAAAAGCAAACATGCATGTAATGCGATAAACATTGTATCTCATGTAGCTCTTTAAGTTAGAAATTCAGACTGAATCGATAAACTATATCGATATTAGAAGGATCTTTATTTGTAAAACACATTCAATGAACTCTTTACGAAGACCATAAGCATTGTCCTGTTGAAAAATTACTCCAAAGTACAGTGCCATGATAAATAACCATGTGATGTTCTGACCATCCATTCTTCCGTTGACTTCCATTCTGTGTCAATTTCTGCACAGTTATGTAGATTTGAGCAGAAACTGATTTAGAACATTACAAACCTCTACAAACATCCATACCTCGTATGGGAGTTGAACCCATGAACTGTTGAACTCGAGGACAGAATCAACCAACAGCATTGGCTCATTCGATAAGACATACAATTTAAATAAAAAAAGTTGCAAGCATGCAACACAAAGACAAACATCGAAGACAGAAGTAAGATTCAAACCCACGAGCCGTAGAACCGAAGGCAAAAGCAGTAACTAGTTGGCTGTCAAGAAGTATAAATCTAGATTTAAGACTGTAGTGTTCCATGGTAGTGTTTTCCAAATTTTGACAGTAATATAAGCTTTTCTGATGCGTAATAAAAGTGATAAATATCACTCCTGATCATTCAACAAGTTTGAGTTTCGTGGCTCATGCCTTCCACATTTGAGTTTACAAGCTCGAGTCTGTAAATTAGCAGTTTTCATTTGAATGCCTCTACATCATCATATATTGAGAAAATAACAATTCACCTGGAAAATTCTTCGGTACTTCTATAAGAACAGTTAAAAATCTATAAAGCTTAGGCGAAATTTAAAAAAAAAAGGAAAAAAAATTAAGCCTGTCTTTTTCCTTTCTAAAATTAAAAGACAACCGAGAAAATTGTCGAGTTTCAAAATAGATCCGAAGAAAAATCTAAATCTCCATGACAACGCGCGAATGAAAACTTCCTTTTTATGACAATGGAATTAATTCTTTAAATGCAAATAAAACGAAATTACCGAAAGCATTTTTACAGTGCGAAAAAAGAAAGGGATAAAAAAAAAAGCTCCAAGGAAACTAAATAAACAAACTAAATAAAGATTTAGAAAACTCGTCAACAGGGATAAAATGAAGAAAGCGTTGTGGAGGAGGGGGAGGGAGGTAACTGGAAAACCGCCAGGTGATGCCGATATGGCATTCAAACTATCCGGAAAAATATCTAGCGCAGCCGAATTTTTCTAGAGGAGAGAGCCTCTTCAAGAAAAGAATTTCTACCCCTTTTCCGCTTCGCTGTAACCGCGGCATGCCACGTTGAGGAATTTTGATAAAACATCCGGTGCTATGCCAAGGCGAAAGGGTTGACCTCCCATCCTCCCCCACTTACATAGCCTCCCCAGTATCAGGGCGAATTATACCCTAGAGTAGGCACATAAGTGGTCACATATTAATTTCGGCCTCACCAGGTCTCCCTTTTCCACTACCCCCACCCCCCATCCGCGTCTTCATCATCTCTGGAAGAGAGAATGGCTCAAGTGTTTTGGTTCCAGACAAAGAATTCCGCCAAAAAATGGTGACTATTCACTCCCTCCGAATTTCCGTTTCTGCTTGGCTGTCAAGATAGTCTTTCACTCCGTTTGAAGTCTTGAATTCCTAACATTAACATGTGCACTTCATTTAAATCAAAAATAACTCAGTTGCTTAAAATTGTATGCGTCAAAGGCACATTCGCTTGCAGAGGGTGAAAAAGTAATTCGACTGTTTCGAACCGTGTTTCATTTTAAGCACATTGTTAATAAAATTAAGTATTTTCAACATGGAATCAACAGTTTTTCCTAAAATGATGAGAACTTTCTTCAAAAAAGCAACTGATTATTGCCAATGAAGGATGGTTCCAGACAAAGACCACAGCTTCAAATGTATTCCAAACTACTCTCTAGCTACACATCGGAGATAAATTTCGTTCAGCTTCTCATTCTCAGTCAATATACTGCAGAAGAGGTTTTTTGCACTTGAGTTCTGCTGTTTGACACTACGTAAACAGCCTTTAATACGCTTTCCGTAAACTGCTTTCCACATGAAGATCTTTGCATTGATACACTCTTCCCATATCGCAAGGAAGAAAACCTGGAAAAAACCTCAAACACCCATTCCGCTTGTGCAATGCAGAAGAACAATATTCTTCTATCACTGTTTAACAGTGGTCGGTATTGAACCCGAAATCTTTTGTTCTGAAGAATACTGCCTTATTACTAAACAACAACGTTAAAAATCAATTCCAACACAGAAAATTTCGATTCAAAGACTAAAGCTGCAACCACATTAGCAACTATCTTGTCTCTAATCAATGGTAATTAGGAAAATTGTTTGTTAGCACGGACAAATATAGGTTGCCTACAATTGTAGCAACATTCCAATAACAAATAAATTGCAATTTGTAACTACCGAAAGCACCAAGTCACGACTTTTAACCACGATAGCCACATACAAGAATGAAATCGACCATGAACCAAGGATTTTAAGTACGTTATTTTTCATTTGAAAGATTCAAGAGGAAGGATGGAATCAAACCTATGAACTCTTCAATTGAAGACCAAACAAGAAACCATTTAGCTTAATTTGGTTTGTAGTTTAACAGTCGTTTGTTGCACACTAAGGTTCATTAGACTGAGATATGGAATTTAAAAGAGATTACGAACTATTACATCCAAAAAAAAAAAAAAAAAAAAAAACCCACTTTAAAATCTTCCCAGCTTTAAAATCGAAGGCAAGTCAAGATCTTTTACCATTCGGCTGCCAGTTCGGCACTAAAAGCACGGATAAACCACCATAAAAATGAATAGTAAAAATTTCACAGCAGTCATTTACCCAAAAGACTGATATATTCTGAAAAAAGTAAATAAACTTTTTTTTTTTTTTTTTTAAATATTTTTAATATTAGGTTGGGGAAAAAGAAATACATTACTTTTACGTGAAGTTAACTTCTTTTGGATTCACTTTGTAAAAAGGTTTCAAACAGCTTTCATGTAGATTTTTAGGTCTTGTGCGAAGCTACGACTGCTGACATGCGGTCAACTTCGACCATTTTTGAAATTTTATAGACATTCTCGACGATGTTGTATCCATGCGACGTGCATCTCTAACATCAAAAATACCCGAACGCAATCGACGAAACCAAAATTGTGCGTAACTGGTTGTTACAGTCTTATATAGGACGATAAACACCTTTGACAATTTTAGCCACCCGGCAATCTTTTTCGCCGTTACAAGAGAAAAACGAAAATGTATCGAATTTTCTGTTTGTTATCTTCCATTTTTAAAACCTTGTACTCGTAACTGAATTCATCAAACAAAAAACCGCAAGTGTCAAATGTCACCTTTCCAACGAACATAAATCTGAAATTGTTTGATAGATATCTCACGAGATTTCGATCACTACAGACGTCTACCGAAAAAATAATGGATTACTTTTTCCCCAAACTAAAATTTTTGTTAAAATTTGAAAGTTTATTTACCGGAGCACAGTTTAAAATACATAAGGAATTAATCCATGCTTGAGGTGGGAATCGAATTCATGAACTAAAAACGATTGATTTCAAATGAATAGGAAGAAATTAATTCACCCAATTCTGCACCAAATACAAAGCGCGTCATGCGAAATGAGAAGCCTGCTTTCAAAATTTTAATCGAGAACTTGCTGATGGCAGTCTGCTCACGAAAGTCTCGGACTGGAAAGGGAGCGCGAAATTGTGAGTGCGGCGCCATTCGCGAGCGCCAGAGCGCGACAGAAAAACTCACGGAGCGTAAAAAAGGTTCGGACACGGACGGACAAATATTTTGAATGTGGAGGCATTCAAACAAGCGCTCATGAAGGACGATCTGAATGTGGATTACTTACTGTAAGACGCGAATTCATAGCTGCGCAATGGGAATAACTCAACCACTGAGCGTACCCAAGACTCGAAACGAATGCACAAAAAATCTGTGCTTAAAAGCGGGATTGTCTTCTGACGATAGGGCAGCCTCACACACAAAAGTGGGTCCCCCTGTTTCTGACATTACATGGAGCAGTTTTACTCCAAATACCAAGAATCTGATTTGGTT
>JAPDSC010129449.1:317-18733 GCA_026290005.1 Latrodectus geometricus
TAATTAAAAGTCTTATTCAAAGACATACATGTTATTATAATAGACTTGAGTCAAAAACATCTTTTCTGACTTCACCAAGACATCTATGATCTAGCTTGAGGTTCTAAGTTTAAAACCTATGTTATAGTTAAATAATTTATCTATTCAGTGCAAGTTTTAAAGTTTAAGATTGGTAATTAAATAAGTTAGGTAATGAATTTTTTAACAAATTATTTTACTTTCATTTAAATAATTTTGGGTTCCAAAAATGGACTAGCTTGCGAAAATCTGTCCCATAACACAGAATAGATTTACTGCGCACAAATTACATTTATATATTCTTAAATTTCACTCAGTTGTAATGCTTAAAAACTTATGCTTGAAAAATTAAATATTATCAATAACACTATAGAAATAACATTCAAAAGTTTTTTTAAACAAATGTCAAAATTTTCAAAGACAAAGATCAAATACAAAGAGAATACTTAGTCATTGATATTTCGAGTCACAAGTACTGCCTTACTGACGCAACTATTGTCGGAATTTTTAAATAATTCTCGCAAACTACTTCCTTTTATATAATAAATAACAAAAGCACTCAAAGAACTATTTCATAAAAAAATTAAACAATTTAAAATTTTTTTTAAAAAAAATATATGAATGGAATTCATAGTTAAGATTAATTTCACCATGAGAAACAAAAAGTACACCTAAAAGTATTCAAATAATAAATTTTAAGATGCATCTTAAATTTACAAAGAAACAGAGGAAAAAAGTATTTTAAGAATGATAAATTGGTGGTTTTAAATTCAGAGATGTTTTTAAAATAAGCAAATATATTTTAAAACTAAGTTGATGGAAAAAAAATATTCACCAAAAAAAGACTTTAATTTCAGAAAAAAATATTTCTTCATTTGCTTTAAAGTAAAGAGTTAAGGAAATAAAATTTAAAAATGTTTGAAGAAATTTTTTATATAGATACGTTTTATTTTGCACTTAAATAAGCTGTTCGAATTTACAATGTTCATATCTAAATGGTAGAGCTTTAGTAAACGTTTTTTAGGAATACCGTGTTTGCATGAATACAGAATAAAGAAAAAATTAAATAATTGGAATAAGGAGAAAAATTAAATGCCTGAATGTATAATTTTCTTCAAGTCATTGTAAAAATACTTTTATTTTTGTTCAACTCATTTATTTTGCAAAATAATTCTTTAGAATTTATAGCATTTCTGAGCTAGCTTTCGAATATTTTCGAAAAATAAATGGAATATATATTTATTATTAGTATGTACATTTATTAGAATTATGTACTATGCGATAAATTTAAGTGTATGTGTAATACAAAAAGAAATTATATAAATGAAAACGTAATATATAATAAATATATGTATATAATTACACATTCGATATCAAAATTTCTAAAGGAATAATCGAATTCAAATATTTTTGAAACATCGGGAAATTAATAATTTTGCATGAAATAAATTAACATCGAAAACCAAGATACTCATACTTAAACCTTTCAAGAGTATAGTTTTTTTAATACCTTTTCATGTGTGTGTCTTTAAATTATAATTGCTACTTGAAAATTTTCCTGGTTTAATCTTTCGCAATTCGTGAATACGACCTACAATCTGTAATAAGATACGGTGGGCGTTCAAGCACTTTACAGCACCTTTTAGCTGTAGAGGACTCCACAAACGGAGTCCAACAAATTACTTGATCTGTGAAACTAACCGATTTGAGCATTATTGTACCTCACCAAACTTGCTAAGCTAAGAATTTAAATTCCGATGCGTGTATTTCAAAACTTAAAATAATTTTTAACGTAGTGGAAAAGTTACTGTTTAGTATGCCGTCTACTGTTTTCCCTTTTTATTCCAAATAGAAATACTTAACAGTACTATTGGAACTTAATACCATGATAATAAATATTTTTAAAATATCTCTCTTACGCATTTGCTCTGCCTTACCAAGCTAATTTTTACTCGACTAGATGATTCTATTTTTAACGATTTAATTTCTCATGATGAATTTTATTTATTTAATTTTGAACGGGAAACCATTTATGAGACAAAGTCACTTCCTTTATTTTCAAATTTGTAGAATTTTAAAAATACAAATAATTTATTTTGCTTGTGTGGAATATAAACTAAAGGGGTAATTTGATAGGGTAAAGTGCCATTCTGGAAAACACAGGAGTTAATAGATTCTATACACATGAAACCGAAAACCATATTGATGTAGGTCGATACGCTTTAAATACATTTTAATGATTTAAATAATTCAACTATTAAAAAACAGCAGAAAAATTTTAATTAGAGAGGGGAAAAAACATGTTAGGTAAAAAGATTACATATAATTAGTATTAAAATAAATTATTTTGAGTTAAAGCGAAAAATTAATTATTAAATTATTTAACTTAAAGAAACATCAATTGAATCGAAGGGTTGAGATATTGAATCTTAATGCCTCAATGGTTGATAAATGCATTTCCATTGAAATAAAATTTTCGCATTTATAATTTAAAGTATATTTTTATGTTTTTCAACTGATATTTTTTTAACAAATTTAATACCATTATTTTACTATCTTATGTTTATTTTGCAATGTTTATTAATATTACTGCAATCTCGTTATTTTCGATAAAATCATGATTTGAAAAGTGAAAGTATTTGATTTCACTTTTCATGAAATCAAATAATTACTACAAAATGATCTTTTTGTAACATATTCATAGAAACAAATTTTAAGTTTGATAAGAAAAACTAATATTCTCTTATTTTTTACATTTCTACTCTCGCTAAAGTATTTTACTCGGGACTTATAAGTCATGTTCTTTTGATTAATATGTATCTACAAAGTTGTGAATAATTTTAGAAAACTCTGGAAATTAAAAAATTTTGTCCAAAAATGCATTCGTTAACAATATTTTTCTAATACATTTTTATTAATAAAATTGTGAAGCAACTATTTTGCACTTTTAAATGTTTACAAATGTATGCTTACATGGCCACACTTTAACTAGATTAAAATGTGTTATCATTTTAATGAATTTGGTAGTCTTAATTTTTTTTATATATTCTCTGTTTTTATAATTCCAGAAAAGACAGAACATCGT
This sequence comes from Latrodectus geometricus, assembly GCA_026290005.1. Classification (NCBI taxonomy): domain Eukaryota; kingdom Metazoa; phylum Arthropoda; class Arachnida; order Araneae; family Theridiidae; genus Latrodectus; species Latrodectus geometricus. Next base: position 3,421 of record JAPDSC010129449.1, read on the forward strand.
TTATGTGTTTAAAAGTTAATTATTTTAAGCAATGCGGCATTTCTTCTGATGACACGTTTATAAAACTTCTATTACTGTATTACGGTTTTGCAAAATGGATTAGACATTAATGAGAATATTACTAGTATCATATCAATATTAAAAATTGTTGAATCTATATCCCGACAGAACTAGAAGATATATGTGACGACTATTATATTCTTGAACTTTTTATTTTCTAATTTAAATCATGATTTTTTTTTAAATCTTCTTTCTTTAGATTGCGAAAAATCAGAATTGAAGGCTTCAAATGACGCAGTTTAATATTTTGCTAAGGATAACAACATCAATTTTGTTTCGTTCAATTTATATTTACTACCACATGGTTGCAACATTCTTATCTTATAAAAAATGATTTTTTTTATTAATAAGCTTATTTTTAACATTTCTCGCGCTTATAACTTATCTTTGAGTTATTTTCTATTTATTTGATCTATTGTTTAACTGGTATGCCCAACATCACAAGAAATTAGTTAAGATTTAGCAATTGTGATACCATTTACAATCCAACTTAGTGCAGCATTCTGTGAAATTTAAAATTTTTATTTCTCAAAACCATACTTGTGCTGATAAGGTACAGTTTTTATTGTTTGCACCAATTTTTGTTTTTTATGTAACTAGTAAAATACTTTACATAGTTATATACTTCTTATCTCTTGAGCAATTCATCAACACTTTCAACCAAGAGATATTGTGGGATTCTCATCTATATTCTTTACACCTTCCTTTAAATTTGAGAATCGAATTTTAAGAAATTCAGTGAGTATATATGTGTGTTTAATTTATTACATATACCTAATTTAACCTTCCACTTGTTTCCAAATTTTGTATTTACCCATTCAAATTATAAACACTATTTTATATGGAACTTCATAATTATATAATTTCCATACATTACTCAATGTAAAATATTAAATAAAAAATAGAGCATTCATGTGAATATATATTGCATATTAAAAGAAATCGTTTTGAGTTTTTGCAAGAGATCAATTACATATGTTAATATTCAAATCATATAAAAATTAAAGACTTATGCGCTTTTTAAATAAAACAATAAATCGGAGAATTAGTTCAGGCTAAATTTAATAGTGAAAAAAATCTATAAATAATCAAAACAAATTACTAAAATAAACACAAAACTCCATTTTTCTACACTTTTATTTATTTAATTTTCACCTCTAGTGAGAAAGAGAATAGACCAGGAAGGATAATTTACAAATTAAAGAGTATTTCTCTTCAAAAAAAGAAAAAGAAAAACCCTCCAAGTCAATGGGTACAAAGACCCCTATCACAATTCGTGCGTTCTTTGCAGGACGCGAGGAAAGGAAAACAGATAATATATTTATAAGGAGAAAAATACAGCCCGAGACAGTGACAGAAACGAGACAGTCAGGCTAGTTCAAGGCACCAATTGATACGAAAATGTTTCGTCAACTAAGCCCTCACGGCATTTGTTTATTTTACATAAAATAGTCACGAAAAAAAGGTTATGGAGAAATATACATTAGACATATAACTTAATACAGAGACATTAATACTAAACTTACTGGATGGATTAATGCATATTAACTTTATGAAATTTCATATATATATTACAAGCAAGTTTCTTTGAAATTTATAATATAAAATTTTGACAAACATATAAATGTATTAAATAAAATTAAAAAAGTAGAATGCTCAGAAAGGAAATATTTTGCAAATAAAACATAATAACTAAGGACGATGACAGCAATTCTAGTAATGTTAACATTATTTTAGATTTACAAAAATTTTCATTGCAATTTTAAATTTTCCATTATAAACCTTGAGAGATTAAAAGAAATTTCAAATAAACTTTTTAAAAACTAAAAAAAAATTCTACAAATAATACTGTATATAGAAAAGTTTTGAAGAAATAAATGAAAATATTAGCAAATAAATTTTGAAGAATAGATTTGCTGACATTTTTCTATATAAGTAACACTTTATATGAAATGTTAGAAGTAACACTTCTAAAATTTTTAATTGTTTTTTCAAAAACAAATTTTCTATCCAATAATGTTTTTCTTTTACAACTAAAAAAAAATTCAGTTTTCATTATTGTGATTATTTTTTAAAATTTTTCTTACATTTTCACAAAAATTCAGATCGTTAAGTTAAATAATATTAAGATGATATAAATAGCATTTAAAGATGCAGCTTTTTTCGAATTGTATGTTTTAACAGGTCTGTTCTTGCAAATAAAAGTAAATATTTTCAAAGTATCATAAAAACAATTCATATACAGATCACATATGAGAAATTATTATTCATGTAAGATATAATTTTTATAATAATAATGTATAACTTAACATATCAAAATATTTTAAACTACAAGATGGCATATAGTTTTGGATTCTAGATTTCAGGAACTATTTCCAGGACATTTTTACAATGTAGCACACATATACATAATAATCAATTCAATCAATATATAATAATGGATATTCAATCCAAAGTGTAACTAAATCCCAATACTATTTCTTTCTCAGTAAACGAATATATTAATATCTCACATCAATTGAAATCATAAATCTAGTAAAATTAACCCTTCCCACTTATATAAATGTCAGAAGCAGTTTCATGTTTGTTTGAAAAAATATACAGATTTACAAATTATTTACAGAGCTGAATTGCAAATATTTACATAAATTAACTTTCTTTTATTGTGAATTACTTTCATTAATCTTTTTGTTTCCAATATTATAAAATCTCATAGAAAAATAATTGTAACTTTTACACCTTTACAGAGAACAAAATGTAATAATATTTTTCATAAAAAAAAGTATGAAGAACAATGATTAAAAAAAAATAAAATAAAAAAAAAAATAAACATTATTTTAAAATTTATAACATTATTGCTTTTTATTATACATTGAATGATTTCTCAATGCCAGTTTTGAAAACCTGTGCGAAAATTCCCCAGCCTTTTTTTCATCCAAAACAATTTGTATTTTTACATAGCATTACAGCCCATAAAAACACATGAAACTATTTCTGATATTAAATTAAACAAGATTACAATTTTACTTATAAAATGTTACAAAGTATAGAATATTATTATTAGGAGTCTAAGTGACATTTATTATTTCTGAGACATTACCACAATAAAAGTAAATTCATAAGATTGCAGTTTAGTTACAATGTAGTACAAAGAATAGAATTGTTAATAAAGTTTTATGTATTAATTAGAACTTCATATTAAAATGTACAATTTTTCTAGCACATAAAGGAACTCAATCTTTGACAACAGAAGGCATATTCAATGTGATGATTGTCCTGGCTCTACACCATCTTGATTTCTGCAACTTAGAAACACTTAATGGAGGTAAAGAAAACAGCACATTACACATTTATACATTGAAGAGGCAATCTTTTCTCAAAGGAATTTATTACAGTTCCTTGATCATAACAATGTAGATTGAGATATGACACGAAGGCTTTGTATAACAATTTCACTTCCATAAAACAACAGAGAAAAATTCTTTATTTATATATATATCGTAATAGTAATTATGTAACAAACATTAAAGTGTGGGAATTTATTCCACTAGATACAAACTTTAGTTTCCCCACAAATATTTTTACAATATGAAGGCCTTAGCTTTCTGAGCAAAAAATTGGATTTTTAAATTTATTTTCTTATCAAAACAGAGTTGCTTTCATAAGAGTCATTATTGCTCTTGAGCAAAAGTATCTCTGTGTGGCAAAGCAAATCCAGTTCAATGGATGTATTTCTGCACTTGGAGTTGTTTCGATTGTACAGCTGTGTAGTGTTGTTTGTTGTCTTTGAATAAAAATTACAGTGTCTATGAAGATCACCGCAGACTTAGAAACCTTATAGCAACTGCTGAAGCAACGGACAGTGCAGCAATATAGGGACTGAAGTTGGAAATTGAAGGTGCGCCATCTGTGGTTGGACAAAATCCTAAAAAAATATTCAAGAATTAGATAAGGATATTTTGCCACATAAAACATATATAGTAAACAGTTGTAATCTTTCAGAGAATTTACTGGTTGAATATTTAAATAAAAATTTAAAAAATTCAAAGCAGTTACTAAAATAATCATATTAAATTTTTTTTAAATTAATTTCCAAAATATGCATTTACAAAATTTTTATTTAAATTAAAGTATACATTCATATTAGTTAAAAACCTAAAACTAAAGTTCGTTGCTTAACATTAATTTTTTTAGCACTTAACAGCTAATTTGACATAAAATTGAAAGTGTATTCAGAACCACTAAATAATATCCAAGCCCAATATGGAATAAGAACACACAAGCTGCTGAACAGAATGCCACAGTGCTATTTCTTTGATTGCCAACTTGACACAGTTTTGGATTCATTGATACAATCAGAAGAATGGCCACTAAAAATTTGAATGCATTTCATAAAACTGATTATAAAGATGAAAAACTGATACACCAATAAAAAAAAATCTTTAAACGTAATATTTTAACTATTAAGTATAAATTGAAAAAGAAGAATTCTAAGAAACATTAATAAATTTTGATAGAAAAATATTGTTAAATAAAACAAATGTTAATCATTTTTTTCAATAATCTGATATATATTATGACAATTAAAGTTTCTGTTGTGCATTAAAAAAGTATGCATAAATGAATAAATTTAATTAATAATTTTAGAAATACTAAATTATAATTATAAATACTTTTTTTTGTAATGTTAGAAAATTTCTGATACGTTGATTTGCGGCTTGACAATAAAAGCGGTAAACAGTTTCAAGCACTCAAATAGCAAATGACACCAAAATTTCATAGACATTAATTAGAATTACTACAATGTCTCATCCAAAGACTAAAAACTTAATTTTATAATTTTATTACAAATGAAGAACTTAAAACAAAAATTTTGTAACATTTAATTTTTGCTTTTCTTAGAAGATAATAGATTTTCTTAACATATTAGTCTCAGCTTTCCATAAACACAAAAATAATTTTTTTTAATTATAAAAAGGCAAGGAACATTAATTTCCATAGTTTGCAATCTCATTACCATGAAAAATTCCCAATTTTAAATATTAAGTCAGTTATCTTAAGAGAAGAATAGTTTTAAAATAACTTTAATCTATATATCAGAATTAATAGTTTAATAAACATTAGAAACCAAATTTAATTTGAAAAGAACCATTAGGGTAATATATTTAGCATATCCTTAAATTACATTTAATAATTATTTATAAAAATAAAATGAATTTTTTTTTTTTGCATTATATAAATAAGTTTATAGAATTTAATGCACAGTTAAAGAATAAATATAATAATAAAATATTAAAAAATGTGAATTAAATCATTGTTTTAATTTTTATTTAAAGCCTACTGTTACTGATGTTAAGATATTTTAAAAATTAATGTTTCAAAATCAAAAATAATTTACTGAAGCTATAAATTTTTTTCTTTTAATTAAAAATACAATTTAAAGAGAAATGAACTTCTGTAATTAAATCATTTTAAGTTTATGCAGCCTGCTACCCACTAAATATCATTTAGCAATCATGTTTATAAATAAAGTAGATTGATATTCACAAGTACACAATTATAACAGAATTTACAAAATTTTTATTCCTACTGTTTTTTACCCTCTGGGATAACAAGATTTTTACACTAATCAATAAAAACGCATAAGAATTTTAAGATGCTAAAAAGCAATCTAGACACACACACACAAAAGAGTTTTAACATAATTACATGCTAACTGTAAAATATATAAGAGAATTTAGAAAAAGAACACAATTGGCAATTTTTTAGGAAATAAAAAATTTATTTATAGTTCTTGAGACAAGTTCTTTCCAAAAGCATTCAGATATTAGTCTTCTTAATTTGAAATAAAAAAAGGCTCATTGTAATCTAAAGCCTTGGGTTCAATTCTAGATGAAGTTGATAAATAAAGAAAAGTTGTGTTGTTTCTACTTAATGCATGTGTCAGTTTCAGTTTAAGCATCAGTCACTTTTTTGCACAATGACTAACTAGGCTAGAACAAAGTTTAAATTAGACACCAAACATAATAAACAGCTAACGTGGGAATCAAACATATACATTTGAATTGAAGACAAGAGAACTAATCATTTAACTGCCAGTTTGGGGTATATTTGTCAGGATGAGTACTTATGAGTTTTTTAAGTTCCTCCCTTTGTGACATATGAATATAGTTCATTATCTATGAAAGAGGCAGCTAGACAATAATGTGGAATTTGTTCACCAGTTTTATCACAGCTTTTAGTTGTTAAAATATCTGTTTTATACAGTTAAATAAAGAGCTAAGTAGTAAACTAAATTGAATGTTAAAAAACTATTTAGTAAACTAAATTGAACTTTAAGGAATATTTAGTAAACTAAATTGAACGTTAAAGAATATTTAGTAAACTAAATTGAACGTTAAAGAATTTAACGTCAGTTCTTTAAGGTTCAATTTAGTTTATTTATAACTCTTGTTTGTTTTTACCTTAAATTAAAAAAGGACATGAATTTAAAGAGAATTTCAAACCACTACAAACATTAATCTCTAAAGTGAGAATCAAATTCATGAACATATCTGAATATATAGAAAGCTAGTATACTATTAATTTAGTCACCAGCTTGGCAAATTAAAACTACTACATAAAGAACAGATTTTCATTTCAGATAAATAGCAAAATATTTTTAGATACAAAGTTTTGAAACCACTGTTTGATTCATGGATTAAAATTTCAAGCAAAAACCAAAGATATTTGATTTTAATTTAATCAAAATTATCACACAAGAGCTACAGCCAAAAATCTCAGATTTTTCTTCATAGACAAAAAAAATTCTTTAATGAATCAATCTAATTAATAACATTTAGGAAATATTTTTTTAAACAAGCATTGATTTTATGAGCCAACATTTTCTTTTCCTTTTTGCTTAATTTAACATTTATAACACACAAGATTTTTTTTTTTTCATTACCAAGTTTTAAGTTACAAACAATTTTTTTCAAGACATTTGGAAACTGGGCACATTGAGAAGAAAGCAATCAAATATATACCTCTATTTGTTCCATTAATAGCAATGAGACCCTCTCTTCCAACCTGTACATTTCTTAAACACTCTTCCATGCTACCAGAGAAATGTATCATTCTGTCATTTAGTGTATAAGCCTATTCAAAAGAATCCTTATTAGTTGGGATATGTTTATATTATTTATTACTTAGAAAGTAGCATTATTATGAAATTTTTTTTCATAGTTATAATATTTTATGAAAACAGAAACAAGTCTAAAAACAAAATTTCGTTTTTCATGTACTAAATTATTTAAATTGTTTTTAATCTTCAAAAAATAATATAGAACTAATAACTATCATGTTGTATTGAAGATAAAAAAAAATGATTCAACTTTTTTCAACAGACTAAAGATATTTTATTTTTATCCTATTTGAACTATGCTTCTCAATTTACATAGGTAATTAAAAGAGACAGAATGAGTCTAATACAAAAAATTATTTAAATATTGCTCAACAGTAATATAAATATGAAGACAGTTTTAGAGAGCTATATGATTTATTTTGGAGCTTTATATAAAAATCTATATTTAAAAATATTACATTTCATTCAAATTTGCCATTTTTTAATGACATAAATATTTAATTCATCAACATAAATACATCATGATCACTATTATATTTGTAATTCTTTGTTCCCTATCAGAAAACTAACAGTTACATTTGTATAAAGAAAATTGAAACTTGACTAATTGTTCAACCTAAGCAATATATTGAAATAAGACAGTTAATAAATATTTCAGGAAATAATATTGAAAATTTCAATTATAGTTAATTTACAAACTCAATAAAGTTCAGCAATAAATCATTTTCATTATATAATCACTTGTTTTCCATTTAATGAAAAAAATCGTGTTGATCGAATTGTTAAATTTGGAATAGTAATTCAATAACTCCATTACTGTACTCTAGTAATGCAGTGAACATGTATAATACTGCATTAATAGGATGCTTAATTCTTCATTAATATTTTATTTATCAACATTAACAGATTATGAAATTGCATCAACAGACTATGAATCAATGTATCAAATTTTTAACAAAAGCCAATAGGGATTACAATACATAAGACAAAACATAAATCTTATAATTTAACAATGAGTATATAATGATATATAAAATCAACTTTTTATTAGTGTTCATATGTATATAAAAGAAATGCATATTTTAATGTATTTTCCTAATATTAAAATATTCCATTGTTAATTAAGAAAAAATATTATATTGATTAGAAATTTTATAAGATTCTAAATATTTTAATATGCAAACTCACTAATTCATCAATAAGATTCTAATTATAAAATTAACAATTACATATTCGTTCTTACACTAAAAATATTTGTCAAATGCATATAGTTAGGTTTTAAAATGTATAAAAACTTGCAGGAAAGTCTGTTAAAAATAAAATTACAATATACCAGGACAATTTTCATAAATTAAATTACAATAATATGTACTACTAGGAAAAATTACTAGTTTAAAATAGTTTTGAGATAAGACACAAATTAATTTAATCCTTATTATGGACTTCTCAATTAAATAATTTAAACATTAAAAAATTTTGCAAAATTTGTGACTTTTACAGAAAATACTTTATTTAACAAACTTTCATAATTCTGAATAAGTTCGAAATAAGAAACATATAGTTAAAAACTGACATAATTGCTAAATATAATTTGTATATATATATATATATAAAATATTTGATGAGTTGTTAAGAAATGAAATGCAGCTTACAAGACAAAGATGTTTCCGTGTTCCAACTGCTGTTGCTATAACATAATTGATGCCATTTTCTTCCCAACTGCCACGACATTGGAAAGCTACAGCATCAAGAATTAAATTTGCTTTAGAAAAGGTGAATAAAAATTATTTTGACTTAATTAATACATGCAAAATTAATCAATCTAAAGTGTATTGTAATACCAAAAAAGGGCTTATATAATGAAATTTCAGTCAATTTTTAATTTTTACATTTTAAAAATATAATTATTTATTACAAAATTTGTTGTAAACAATAAAAATAGACTTAAATATTAGCATCATATCAATTATTTATAATATCATATTTGGCTTTTTTCTTCAAAAATAATTTTAGTTTAATTCCATTATAAAGACATTTTTCTTATTATATAGTTTCATAATAATAATGAATATAAATCTATATTGAAGAAATAAATACTTTTAATAAGAATTTATTCAGAGCAATGATTCACTTTTATGCTTGATTAACATCGTATAAAGCGATTTATTCAAAGAACTAAGTCTTTTAAATTAAATTGCATTGCCCTTCAAGCATAATTTGAAAACTTAATTTTACTAAATGAATTTAAATATAAATTACTCACACTAGTAACAGTTACGAAATAACCAAAATAATTAAAAAAAAAATTTACATTAATAAACATTACTAAATAAAGCATTAATCCTGAAAAAAAAACTTTAATGATGTAAATTTAGAGTTATTTAGTTCACCTTTTTATGTACAATTGTAATATTCATCATATGTTAAATAAAATATTTTTAGAGTTTTGCATTCATATATTACAACACTATTAGTTTGCATATATTAGCTTCAATAAACATCTATATAATTTTGTAATGAATATCAATATACATATAATTTTGTAATGAATATCAAGTGCAAAACAAAACTGAATTGAGATATATTACATTAAACAATATAATTATCTGAGGAAATATTTTAAACAGAGTAATAAACTTAATGCAAATAGTGTGGTAATTTTGTTTACATTCCAATTACATTATCAAACAATGATGATACAAAATTTACTATAACAGGTAACTAATCCAATAAAAGTAAAATAGAAAGTATTAAATGTTCTGATTTTATGTACAATTTCTTACAAAAAGCCTTTACTATATTGACAGTATATGAATAAAAAAATTTAAAATGCAAAAAATAAAAAATAAAGCATACTATTAACAAAGAGTTATATGCAGATAATTTAACATACATTTGTATCTTCTATCAGTTGAACAATCTTGCAGTAATTCCATTTTATCAGCAGCTGCACAGCCTAAAGTTAAAGTAGTAGTACCAACACATGGTGGTGCAAATTCTTTAGAATCCAGAGAAATGAGCCAAGAGAGATGCCTGAAATTACCCTCTAAAGAGTAAATTCCAGCAATAGGACATTCTAATGAGCCATAAGACTGAGCTGTTAAAAATTAAATCATTTTATTAATAAGAAAACATTAAAAATAATCATTAAATTATTTATCTAACTTACTTATAAACTGCATGCATAATACTTCACTTTATTGGAAAAAAAAGTAAGCAGGCTATAATATTAAATAAAGTAATAAAAAATTACATGTTTTTTTTTTTAAATTATAGCATACATAAAACACATAGTTTTTACATGTTCTAAACTATAAATATAATATTGACTGTAAAATGATAATGACTATTTTACAGTAAATATAATATTTTAAGATAATGACTCGGAATTATTCAACTATGCTTTAATTATGTTTGTAAGTACTACTCTATCCAACAAACTTCCCATTACATAACTTAAAACAATCAATCAATATAATATCTAAAATCTTTTTGATCAAAATTTTAAATTATAAAACATAGTATGACACATGATCATTGAATAACATACGATGCTTATTAATGGTGGATTTTATTGAGAATCTTTATTTAGCTAGTATTTCAGCAGGAATAAAAAACTTTTTTTGAGATAAAAAACTGAAAAAAAAACTCTTGACTCTAAAATTGGTCTGACAAAATTTTAGAGTAAAAAAAACTGAATCTTATTCCAAATAGACATTAAAGTAAAATATCACATTGTGTGATTATTTATATATAAATTTAAAATATAATCAAAAAACAGAATTCAACAGTAACACAAAAGATAATTTAAAATTTATAGCAAGTTTAAAAATATTAGAGGAAAACTAATGCTAAAAGAATGTGACTGAAATATCTCAACAAATGTATATAATATAGTTTTTATATAAGTAATAATTACAAAGCACCTAAGATATTATACAATATATTAAGTTCAAGAAATATTATTTCAACAATCATAAATTAGCAAACAGGCTACACATTTGTTAGCATATAACTGAGCACCAAATAGTTTGGCAAACTTTACAAGTTTGAGAATGAAAGTAAAGTTTAAAAAAATATTTTGGATCGAAATCTATTTTAGAAATGAAAGGGAAAACCATTTAAGAACACATACCATTCAGGGCATTGCAGTTACCGATTGCCTAATAATAAACTGTAATTTTTGATTTATTAAATTAGAAAATCGGCCTAAAAGTTAGAATCTTTCATGAAAACAAAAAGAGATGTTAGAAATACAATTACTAAATATGTTAAATAATTTGAAAAGAAATTAAAACAAATTAATCTTGTTTTTTATTTTCTAAATTTTTTAACCAATAATTAGTAAATAATGTAAATTTTATATTATTTACAAATAAAGTGAAGACTAAATGTGCTTTTAATAACCATATAATAAATAATAAATTTGATTTTTATAGTGGCAGAATGTTATAACAATGCACTTACTAGTTAAAGTAACTATTTTAGATGGATTGAGTTCAAAATTGCTACCAAGGCACGCATCAGATGCAAGAGGGGATAAATGATCTGTAAAAATGAATAAAGATTTTAAAATGCAGACCAATAAATGGAACTATAGTTAAAAATATTTAATTTTTATTTGTGATACAGTGAATCCATTGTATTACAGAAAACATATTAGACTAACACATATCAAAAGTTAAAAAATAAGTGTACCAAAAATAATATGCTATTATATTCTACTATCATAAAAAATTACCTTTCCACAAAATTTAAAAACAAAAATAGTTTTTAGTAATGTATATATATATAAGGTAAATATTTTAAATATTCAATATACTGATGTAATATATATATTCCTCATATTATAATCATTATGCAGAAATAGTTTCCCCAGAATATTGAAACATCAATTATAATAATTTAAATAATTTGATTAATAAAGCAATTTAAATAGTTTGATAACTAATTACATAGTATCATAGATTTATTTTAACAAAAACAATAAAGTAAACTCACAAATCAAAAAAATATATATATACATATATATTTTAGTTATAATGATTAAAATATGAGAAATAATAATTTAGGAATTTTAAGAATTAGTAAAATTATTAATATTTCTCATAATTTTTGTAGTGTTAAATAAATGTAAGTAGATATTTTATATTCTTACTAATGTAATCAGAAAAAATAAACGAAAATATAACATTTTTCTTTTTTAAAGCTACCCTAAAAATAACTGAGTTGTGTTTATGAAGATTTAAATAAATAACAAAATTAAAAAATATAGGCATATGCAAGTTTTTTCCTATACATGTGTCAGAATTTATAATATGCTATTAAAGAATAGTTTAAGTGAAATATTTTTAAATGAAAAATACATTTAAATTAAAAGCAAAAATTATGCAAATATATAATATATATATAATAAGAACATGTATCAAATTGGTACACACATATTATAATAATATTTTTTATGAATAAAATATTTTCTTAATTAAATCCTAATTAAAACTTAGGATTTACTTAAATCTCCAGCAAACCTGATTACTCTTAAATCTACAGCAAGATAGATAACATTATGATATTTTAATACATAAAGCAAAATGTAGATTATCTTGCTCAATGTCATACATAAAATTACATTTATAATAGTATATAAAAGCAGTAAAAAAAAATATATTTTCTAATTTATTTTCGTATAATTTCAAAATTATTTTAAAATGATGAATAAAACTAAAAGTATTAGACTAAAAGTTTATTTACAATTTATAATAAGTTCAATATATATATGTTACCGTGAAAGACCGAAATCAGAGAATGTCGACATTCACCGGTGAATGTCAACACATACCAAAAACGTTGGTGAAAGACCGTACAATTGATTACATTTCTTGCACTTTCGGACCATCGCCGGTATATGTCGACAATCACAGACAAGCTTTGGTGGAATTTGAAAAGATGATTAAAGAGCTTGAAAAGGAGATAACAGAAGGCAACGTCAACAAAGAGGTGCGGCCTAGAGCATTTAATTTGTTTTTAATTTGTTTGTTGTCAGGTTTGTCCCGCGGGTTAAAAATCCTCTACACTTCCTCTACTCACCGTGATTGGTCACTCCTCCTTTCTAAGAGAGGTGATAAGTTACGTCACACATGTGACGTTTTTCACGCCTGAAATATTGAGATAAGAAAATGCAAATCTGCATTTCTCCTCTCCGGATAAGGAGAGATGAAACGCATATTCAAGATTCACCATTAGTGCATTGTGGATGTTGACATTTGCCGGTGTAAGTGAGAAATGAGGATATCTAGCAAATATTTCGGACATACACCAAGCGACTACGTGAATGTTGACATTCACCAGTGAATGTCGACATTCTCCAGATTTCGGACTTTCACGGTAACATATATATAAAACTGGGAGTTGAATTGATTATTATCTTGTATTTTTAGCAATATATATCATAAAAATAAACAATATAAATTGTTTGATACATTTTTGTCAGAAATTACATCTTTATCTACTTGTATTAAAAGAAATGAGTACATTAAATATGAAAAAAGTTTTTTTTGTTTTCTGAAAATCAAATTATAAGATGAATTTAGCATGACAGGCTAAAAAATTGGATTATTTTAGATAACAAATATTTCTTTCAAATAATAAAAGTTGATATTCAGTTATTGGGTATTTGCATAATATAATTACAATATATATAAAACATTAAAATTTTACAAATAATAATAATAATAAATACGTTTTAAAAACTTTTCTTACTTGTTGTTTCAAGTTCTACAACATGAGGTGCTCGTTTGTGTATCCTTAAACAAGCATATCCACTATTGCTGTAATTAGAAAATATAATTTATGTACAAGTTGCATAAAATACAAATTGAAACATTTTACATTTGTTTCAAATTTAAAATAAAAAATATAAAATTTTTAAAAATTAAAAAATATTGTAACATAAAATAAAAAGTATTATAAAAATCATAACATGTTTAAAAAAATTATTATTTTTGTAAAAATTAGGACTTTTTGACATAAAATTTAGAATTTTCTCTTTGCACTTATTGTTTTTCTAATTAATTTACATTAATAAAGTTTTTATGATTCTAATTATAAACAATTCTTTATTTCAACAAAATACTTTTTAAGGCATTTTCTGTTGACTGAAATTTAGAATTTTCTCTTTGCATTATTTATTGTTTTGACTAACTAAATATAAGCAACAGTTGTAATGAACAATTTTAATAAAATTAAATTTACTGACAAATAATTAAACATATTTATGTAGTTTATAACCCTTAAAAGTAAAATTTGCTATCCCTTTCCATTAAATTTTGAATAATTAAATATGAAACAAAAATCCTTCTGGTATTTACATTTTTCTATTTTTATTATCTTTTCATTTAATAGAATGCAAGAAATTGACTATAACAAAGGTATGAGAATTTTTATCCAAGATTAATAACCTTTTGTCGACAGTATTAGTAGCTTTGATATTAGTATGAAAATTGAAATGATACAGCATGTTCTCAAAAAACCAGCCAAATATCTGACACACATACAAAGTTGAAGGAAACATTCAAATTTAACCTAAAATGTTCTAATTTGTTAACTCAAATAATATTGTTATTGAGAGAAAACATTATACTAAAATGATGATACATAAATTAGTACAATATCAATAAGGAATATTTCTGAAGAATAATTTTATGTAAAAATTTCTCCAGTAAATTCCTCAAGAGCTTAATATCTTTATTCATTGAGAATCATAATTCAGTTCCATGATTAAAAATAGAGCTAATAATGGAAATCAAGAAATAAACTTCTTTTTGAAATATTCTCAATGTTATATATATATGTTACCGTGAAAGACCGAAATCAGAGAATGTTGACATTCACCGGTGAATGTCAACACATACCAAAAACGTTGGTGAAAGACCGTACAATTGATTACATTTCTTGCACTTTCGGTCCATCGCCGGTATATGTCGACAATCACAGACAAGCTTTGGTGGAATTTGAAAAGATGATTAAAGAGCTCGAAAAGGAGATAACAGAAGGCAACGTCAACAAAGAGGTGCGGCCTAGAGCATTTAATTTGTTTGTTGTCAGGTTTGTCCCGCGGGTTAAAAATCCTCT
>JAPDSC010129460.1:0-19383 GCA_026290005.1 Latrodectus geometricus
CTTTTTTCCCCTACGATTTGAACGAACGAGCTCAGAAACCAGTTCTCTCTCAGAGATTTTGTATTCGCGACATTTTGGTACTTTTCTTAGAATTTAATAATAAAATTTTGTTAAGTTTCAATATATGGTGAGCATTGATATTATTTAATAAACGATTAACCTGCACCCATATCTGGTGACCAAAATGTGAACACGCTAATTCTTCAAGCCTTACTTAGATTTGGAAGTATCTGCAGCACCACGTGGGATTTTTATAACATCGACGAGTGAATCCCTTTGAATTAATATCTACAGTTCCATGAGATCTCATCAGCAAATGTCAGTGCCGCGTGCGCGAGTGGTAATCATTCATAACTTCTAGGATGCAGGTAGGATCTTTCTATAATTTTCTTAAACGTAGTATTCTGTGCTTTTTTTGATTATTCACTGGGGTCAGTTTCTTGGAAAAATTGTGTATATATTTTAAAGCGAAGTTTTTTCTGTTAAATTGTTATTTGCACATATTTTCCCCCATGAGCTACATTCTGTTAACTACTCCACAATTTTAACAATCCTTTCGCATCGTGCTGACTTTTATTATTTGATTTACTGTATTTTATTATATGAATATTTATTAATTCTTTTATATTTCATAACTATATTTTTTGTGTTTATTGTATTTCTCATTTATATCTTGGTATTCGAAACTATACGCATTTTCCTATTATTGATTTGTATACTTTGTAATTATTTTTCTGCTAAATTTTGACCATGCCTTTATCTAATGATTTTTCCGTTACTCAAAATTTTCCCTCCGAAGACACACCTTCGCAGGTAGCACACGTTTCGGTAAAAATACCACCTTTCTAGAAAACTAACCCTTCTCTGTGGTTTATTAGGTTGGAATCGCAAATTTTTCTGGTGAATATAACGTCCGATCTAACAATATTGAATCATGTTGTCTCCTGCTTAGATCCCGATATACTAAATTCGGTACACGATATTTTAGAGAAACCACTTACTACCGAAAAATACGATGCCTTAAAAAACGTCTAATTTCTGTTCATTCCGAAAGTGAAGCATCTAGAATTCGAACCTTATTGCAGGGAGTAGAACTCGATGACCAAAGACCCTCCCAATTACTAAATCGCATGCGTTCGTTAGCTGGAGATACCGTAGGTGAAGCGCTTTTACGCTCGTTATGGCTCACAAGGCTGCCATATAACACGCAGTCTATTTTAGCCGCTTTCAGCGAGAATGATTTGAATAAAATCACCGCAGTTGCTGACAAAATAAGCGATCTAGCTATCCCTTCGTATGTAAATTCTATCACCCCTAACTCTCAAGATTCTATCACGGCTCGCTTAGAACTCCAGGTAGCGCAGTTAACTCAACAAGTTAGCGAATTAAGCACCGCCCAGGAACCCAGTTCCCGTAGTCCTAGGCGTAATTTCCACCGATTATTTCAACGCAGCAGATCTCGCAATCGTTCCCGCTCTCGCACTAACTTCAGTCACTACAAGGAACGTACGAATGAACTTTGTTTTTAGCATGTCAATTTCGGCGATAAAGCGCGAAAGTGCAAAGCGCCATGTTCTTTTCGTCAGTCGGGAAACTAAATGGGCGATCGCTCATTGGCCAATCTAGCCACCGCCAAGTGAATCGTATTCTTTTGGCCGACCCATCTTCAAAATTAAATTTTCTAATTGACAAAGGAGCTTACGTATCTGTTTTGCCTAAAAAATACGCTCCGAAAACTACACCCTCTGAAAATTTAGCCTTATATGCAGCAAATAGCACTAAAATTTCTACTTTTGGCAACAAACGCCTCATTATTGATTTAAATCTCCGCCGACAATTTTCGTGGTTATTCGTCATTGCTGACTTAGGCCAACCAATTATAGGTGTTGATTTTCTTAAACATTTTGAGTTACTTGTCGATGTCAAAAATAACCGTCTGATCGATTCTCGAACTTCTCTCTCGACAAATGGCATATCTTTCAACAATTTTTCCCTAGATTCCAGCATATCCGTACTTATCGGTGATTCTAAATTTGAAAAATTACTCGCTGAGTATCCTGAGCTTACAAACCCTTCTTTAGTATCAAATGACCTTTAAACTTATGAAATCCTCCATCACATTTCTTGCCTAAAGCCGCAACTACTCAAGCCCCATTTCATTCATTTCTAAAAAATTCTAAAAAGAATGACAAACGACCTGTTCTTTGGACAAATGAAGCAACTGACGCGTTTGAAAAATGCAAAAGCGATTTAATGAATGCAGTCACCCTTGGTTTCCGTTTCCCGGATCAGCAGCTATCATTAATGGTAGATGCTTCTGATATCGCCATAGGAGCAGTATTGCACTCCCAAAGTACCAATGGCTTACAACCTTTAGCTTTTTACTCCAAGAAACTGACACCAGCTGAAACCAAGTACAGCACATATGATAAAGAATTATTGGCTATCTATTCTGCTGTAAAACATTTTCAGCACGACCTTGAGGAACAAACCTTTTCTATATTTACTGATCATCGTCCACTTACATTTTTGTTTAAAAAGAATTCAAATTCTGCATCTCCTAGACAAATTCGGCATATAAATTTTATTACTCAATTTAGCACTGACATTCAACACGTTTTTGGATCAAACAACCCAGTTGCCGACGCCTTATCGAGAATTTTCGCTATTAATAGTAATAACACCATCGATTTCTCACGTTTAGTTGAAATCCAGGAAAATGATGCAGAACTCAATCAATTACTATCAACTTCAGGTAGTTCTTTAAAGCTACAGAAGATGGAACTGTCCCCAGGACTTAAGTTATTCTGTGATGTAACTAACGATCGAATCCGTCCTTTCGTTCCCTCTCCACTCCGAAAAACTCTGTTTGACTCCCTCCATGGACTTTCCCACCCAAGAGTACGAGCGACTAAAAGACTGATTCTCTCTCTTTTCGTCTGGCCTTCAATTTCAAAAGACTGTGTTGCATGGACTCGCGCATGCATTGATTGCCAGAAGTCAAAAGTTTCCAGGCACAACCATAGCCCTTTGCAAGTCTTTGCTGTCCCCTTACAACGCTTTCAACATGTGCACCTGGACATTGTCGGACCTTTACCTCCGTCGGAAGGATATTCTTATCTTTTAACAATGATGGACATATTCTCTCGCTGGCCGGAAGCTATTCCGATACGTGACATTTCCGCAGAAACCATCGCCCGAACTTTTGTTGCCCATTGGATTGCAAGATTTGGAATACCTGCCACCATAACAACCGATCAAGGTCGTCAGTTCCAGTTGAACTTATTCACAAATCTCAACAAAATCCTTGGCATTCACCGAATTCGGACAACTCCATACAACCCTGCCGGGAACGGATTAATTGAAAGGTTTCACCGATCATTAAAACAATCATTAATGTGCCACAATGACATCCAGTGGACATCAAGCCTGCCCATTACGTTGCTAGGTCTTCAATCAGCCTACAAGGAAGATCTTGGTGGTACCTGTGCCGAGATGCTTTATGGTACAACAATTCGGCTGCCTGCAGATTTCTTTCAGCCAACAAGTGTCTCTACTTCCCTAGATCCAGCTTCCTTCTTACAAAAGCTGTGCGAGACTATGAGAAATGTTGCACCAGTGCCCACTTCAGCTCATACCAATCCCAAGTATTTCGTGCACCCAGCTTTGGATTCATGCACTCATGTGTTTGTGAGGCAGGATGCAGTAAAACCTCCGCTGACTCGCCCATATGATGGTCCTTATCAAGTACTTAAACGGCTTAATAAAACTTACACTCTCCTCATTAAAGGAAAAGAATAGGTTATCAATGTCGACCGTCTAAAACCAGCATTTTTAATGTCTGAAACCCCTGAATCTTCAGTTCCTGTTCCCAGTGCTACCCAAGCTTCCCCGAACTCTCCGAAAGTGACGCCTGTTCCTGTGGTTCCAGACTCTGCTGTAAACGAAGAACGGCCTGTGCAAACTACGCGTTCCGGCAGAAGAGTTCGTTTCAACCCACGATATCTCTAACTCCTCGTGCCTTAGGCACTTGGGGGGGGAGTAATGTGGGGAAACACTTCTGCTCGGAAGTTGGCATCAGCAGCTAGAAAAACTTTCTATCTGAACATTGGCAAAACCAATCTCCTCGGAATTATAGCGCACGAGGAACAACAGAGCAGTTCACGTTTTTCCCCTACGATGTGGATGAACGAGCTCAGAAACCAGTTCTCTCTCAGAGATTTTGTATTCGCGAAGTTTTGGCATTTCTTAAAATTTAGTTAATTTTCAATATATGGTGTGCCTTGATATTAATTAATAAACGATTAAACCTGCCCCCACAAATACGTCCTCCTTAGAAGTAAAAACCAAAAACCGAAGAAGTTCGTGATTAAAGGTCTCCCTATCACCACGGATTGTAAATCCATTGCTAAGGAATTTAACTTTACAAGGTTACCAGTCCATCAGGGTAACCAGAATGAGTCATCCTAAAACAAGAAATCCGATGCCGCTATTCCTAATTAACCTCTTTCCATCATCAGATGGAGCCACAGTCTATCAACTTAAAAAAATATGTTGAATCTCTGGTATCTCAGTTGAGCACTACAAATGGCCCAAATCGGCGAAGCAGTGCTACAACTGCCTGAGATTCAACCACATTTCTGAAATGTGTGACATTAAGCTCCGTTGTGTTAAGTGTGCAGGCTCCCATAACACCAGAGACTGCCAAGCAGAAAAAATCGAACAACCAAAGTGTTGCAATTGCGAGGGAATCCACCCAGCAGACTACAGGGGATGCAAAGCATTTCCCAAGCAAAAAAGTGCAGACAGGAAAGTTTACAAAAAAAAAAAAAAACTTCCTTGAATGAAACCCGACCTGGATTGACATACGCTCAAGCTACCGCTCCTTCATCCCCATCCAGCTCCCTACTCTAAAAATATTCACTCGGATGATTTTCCCTCTGGAAGTGAATTCCAAGACTTATTGGCTCTAATGAATGAAATTAAAGAGATTTTTAAAACCATTCCAGCTCGAGAGCTCCTCGACGAACTTAAAGAAATAAAATCACCTATAGACAAGATATTTAAATTAACTTCTTACTTTCAAGATCTTAAATAAATTAACTAAATCTCACTTCCTGCAACTTACTTTTCATTAATTAAAATTATGTAATAATAATTAGATTTTATAATTTGATTTCCATTCAATATCTTATTTTTAATAGTTTTCTTTTTTAATTGTTAAAATTCTACTAGCTACACCCCTAAGAAATTTTTAACCAATCATATGTCAGTTCATAACAGCTATAGTTCACCATCTTCTAACAACTTCCAGATGAGGGTGAGGGTCCTTCAGACACAGGTACCTCGGCGATCAGGTTCAGCTAGCCGAAATTTTGATTAATTTACAGCCGTCTGCAGCTGCCGTTCAATCAATTGCATAACTGAACTTTGACAAAAAATCTCTAAATCATCAGTATAAAGTGTACTTTTAACTTAAGGCTATAAAACATAGAATCTTGGAAATATAAACAATAAAAAGAATTATGCTAAGGACACTTGATGAATGCCTTCTGCTTGGATAAATTCTCTACGTAGCTCCGTAGCTCCAATGCACTTTAAAACTTTTATTTGTAGAAAATGTGGTAGATCTCCACGGAGATTAAAACCATACAACGCTCGAAGAATCCCATAGGTTTGATCGTAGGCCTTCTCAATGTCCAGGAAAATTGACGCAAGATGGTTTCTATGAAAGAAAGTTATTCTAATATCTTTCTCCAAGTAAATGATGTTGTTGGAAGTAAATCTACCTTCCGGAAACCACTCCATTGCTGAAGATATACCTGTTACTTTATAAATAATAAACCAGGGGATTATTTCTATTCGCTCCATTATATCTTACAAAGGCAGCTCGTTAATGCAATAGACCGATAACTTAGCGGGTCTTTGGGATCTTTTCCTGGCTTTAAAATAAGTATGACAATAGTTTCTTGTCATAAGGAAGAGAAAATGCTTTGTCGTCAGATTCTGTTGAAGAGATAGAGGATATCAGAAAGAGAAGCACGTCTCAAATGGTGAAGCATTTGATAGGAAATCCTATGCGGATAGGAGCTAAAATTATGAACATGAGATAGGAAATTTTACAACTCATACATACAGAAGTTGTAGTTATAAGGTATCCGTTCATGATTATGGAAGCCAATAGTGATTCATCAGCAGTACTTTTATGTTCTTGGAAACAAAGAGTGTATGAGTTGTGGTCAGATACACTAGCAAATGCTTCTCAAAATTTATTAAATATCTTCAAGAGGAGAATAGATAGTGGTTCTGGTATCAAGACCTGGGAAAGAGAATTCCTGGTACAAATTATTAGCAGCTTTTACCTTTCTCCAGACAGATTCACTAGGAGTACGAAAATTAATAGAAGACGTGTAGTGCATCCAAGTACCAGAAAAATGTAAGCAATCTCGCTAAAACTATTTACAAGAAAAATGTAAGCAACCTCGCATTTGGCAAAAATCGGTAAACTTCTCACAGGATTAGAATCAGCGGCAAGTCATGCCTGCAACAAAAATACAGTACTGGCCATTAAAATTGCTACACCAAGAAGGCGACATGTTACAGACGTGAAATTTATACGAAAGGAAGAAGGTGCTGTGATATGCAAATGATTAGCTTTTCAGCGCATTCAGACAAAGCAGGCGTCAGTAGCGACACCTACATTGTGTTTAAATGAGGAAATTGTTCAGCCGGTTCCTCACACACAAAAATGCATTTGAACTTTGTTGCCTGGTGAAAAACTGTTGTGATGCCTCGTGTAAGAAGGAGAAATGCGTACCAGCACGTTTCTGACTTTGATAAAGGTCGAATTGTAGCGTACCGGGATTGCGGTTTATCTGATCGCAGTATTGCTGCTCGCGTCGGTCGAGATCCAATGACTGTTAGCAGAATATGGAATCAATGGGTTCAGGACGTTAATACGGAATGCCATGCGGGATCTCAACGGCCACCTATCACTAGCAGCCGAGAAGACAGGCATATTATCCGCATGGCCGTAATGGATCGTGCAATCACGTCACGAGCCGTGAGTCAAGAAACGGGGTCGTTTGGAAGACAACAAGTGTCTGCACGAACAGTTCGACGACGTTTGCAGTAACATGGACTCTCAGCTTGGAGACCATGGCTGCGGCTTCCCTTGACGCTGCGTCATAGACATGAGCGCCTTCAATGGTGTGATCAACGACGAACCTGGGCGCACGAATGGCGACACATCATCTTTTCAGATGAATCCAGGTTCTGTGTACAGCATCATGATGGTCGCATTCATGTTTGGCGGCATCGTGGTGAACGCACACTGGCAGCGTGCTTTCGTCATCATCACCTGGCGTGATAGCATTTGGTGCCATTGGATACACGTCTCGGTCACCTCCTATTCGCATTGACGGTGCTTTGAACAGTGCACGTTAAATTTCTGGTGTGTTACGACCCGTGGCTCTACCCTTTATTCGAGCCCTGCGAAACACTTCGTTTCAGCAGGATAATGCCCGACCGCATGTTGCCGGTATTGTACGGACCTTCCTTGATACGGAACATGTTCGGCTGTTGCCCTGGCCAGCACGTTCTCCAGATCTTTCACCAATAGAAAACATCTGGTTAATGGTTGCCGAGTGACTGGCTCGTCACCAAACGCCAGTCACTACGGTTGATGAACTGTGGCATCGTGTTGAAGCTGCATGGGCATCTGTATCTGTACATGCAATCCAATCTCTGTTTGACTCAATGCCCAGGCGTATAACTGCTGTTATTACTGCCAGAGATGGTTGTTCTGGTACTGATTTGTTAGGATCTATCCAGCCAAAACTTTTGAAAATTTAATCACTTGTTATTTCTAGTATAATATATTTGTCCAATAAATATCATTTTGTTATCTGCATTTCTTCCTGGTGTAGCAATTTTAATGGCCAGTAGTGTAGATTGCCGCAAAAACCAATTGTTTATCCGTGATAGAAAAGTTGGGGTATTTTTCTTAGTTGACAGTAGTGTTGATGTATCATTGATTACAGCTAACATCAAAGCAGGAGAACCATGCAATGTATGTTATACTCTGCTAATATATCTAATGTATGTTATACGCTGCTAATGGTTCAGAAATTCCCATGTATGGTATTAAAATACTGGCATTAGGAGTGAGACAGCATTTCAATGGCTTTTTGTAATGGTTAAGGTCAGTAAAAGTATCAATGATGTTGATTTCTTACATATTTCCATTTACTCATTGACATTCATAAGCAAAAATGAATTGATGATATCATTCAATTGTTTGTTAAAAATGAAATTTCGGTCATTTCTGATGAGGGTCGAATTAATACGTTTGATCATGCATCCCAATTTAGTGATATATTGAAATTATATCCCGATATAACTAAATCAAATATTTTGAACAAATCATTCAAATATGATGTTAAGCACTATATCCAAACTAAAGGTCAACCTGTGCATTCTAGAACACAACAACTACATCCTGAAAAGCCTGAAGTAGCATAACAATAATTCCAATTCATGCTGAATAATGATATCATTTGATTTTCGAAATCTCAGTGGGCTAGTCTTCTATATTTAGTTAATAAAAATGATACTGTAAGAGCTTTGATTTTAGACGTTTTAATGAACAAACAATACCAGACAGATATCCCACACTCAAAGTTTTCCATTTAATTATACAAGATAAAGTTATATTCTCTAAAATTAAATTTGTGAATGCTTACTACCAAATTCCTATAGCTTAAGAAGATGAATCTAAAACTACAATAATTACTGCATTTTCTTTGTACGAGTTTAATGTCATTAGCTTTAAACTTTACAGTACTCCAGATACATTCCAAAGATTCATAACTGAAGTCCTTTGTGGTTATAATCCTCTTCTCATATTTAGATGATGCATTAGTAACCTCATGCTCAGAAGCTGAACATAAAAAGTTTAGTTTCCAAAATTAGTGTTTGATAGGTTAAATAATTATGGCTTTCGTATTAATATGTCAAAATCCAAAACCACCAAATTGAATTTTTTGGATACCTTATCACTGTGAAAAGTTCCGCACTTCTTCTAACCAATGCTTAAGTAATTCTGGATTGTAAATTGCCAGAAGTCCTACATGTTCTACATTCTTTGCTTTGTATAGTGAACTTTTATCGGAGATATTAAAAAATACTGCAGAAACTCAAGATTTGCTTCATGAAATGTTGAAAAGTGCAAAGGAAAAGGACAGGAGAAAAGTCCCTTGGTCTGATGCAAGTATTCAACAATTTGAAAAGTGCAAAACTAAATTAGCTAAGCCTGCTATTTCATTTCTCTCTAGGCCTGAATTCCCATTATCATTATGTACAAATTCTTCAGACTGGGAAATAGATTCAGTGTGACAACAGTTTGGGGGTAACACGTGGAAACCAATTAGATTCTATTAAAAAAAGGTTAAGGATACTCAAATAGGGTGTGTAATCTGTGAATATGAGTTATTAGAAATCTACCTTTTCATTAAACACTTCAAATATATGTTAGGAAGTAGGGAATTTATAGTTTCGACAATCATAAGACATTAATATTTGCATTCAATTAAAAATGAGAAAGCTTCTCCAAGATAGTTGCGCCAAATCCAATGAATTCCTCAGTTTGCAACAAATATCCAGAACGTCAGTGGTAAATATAATATAGTTACTGGCACCTTGTCAAGAACTGAAACAATCTGTCATGGATTATGAGCAAATAGAGCATGAAATAAAGTAAGGAAAAAGAATTTAAGCAGCTGCTTTCCAATGACATATCTTTGAATTTTAAGTATTATGTACTAGCACCCTAAAAACATTTGTGATGTGATATGTTCCACAGCAAGATTCGCTCACATATCCCTGTCAAGTTCAGAATATTTCAGGGATCTTTAATCAAAACCATGGCTTGTCGCACCCAGGAATAAAATCTACTGTTAAATTGTAGGCTGCCAGATTCATTTTCCACGAATAAATAAGCAATTTAAAGACTGAGCTTAAACATGTGTAAATTGCCAAAAATCTAAACAGGCACACCATACCTAACTTCTACTTTTCAAGAATCTGATGCAATGATTCAACGTCGTGCATACTGATTTCATCGAACCTTTGCCACCATCTAATGGAAGATCCTTTACTTAATTGTATTGATAGATATATTTGTTGGACTGAAATCGTTCCTTTTCTAGAAATGAATACAGAAATAGTATAGCTAAGCAACGTATGAAAATTAGATCTGTAGATTTGGTGTACCAGGAAGCATAACAGCTGATCAAGGAAAATAATTTTATTTCCTGCAGCGTAGAAGTTTGATAACAATTTGTAGTGCAAAAACACTTAGATCATCACCATATCATCTACAATACAAAAGCAAAGTGGAAAGATTTCATAGAACCTTGAAAACAACTATTAAAACACAATAATGCGAAATGGACAGATATCTTATTCTTAGTGCCTCTAGGACTCAGATCTGTTATAATAACTGGTACTAATTATTCTATAGCAGTTATTATTTATGGAACAAACATTAAACTTCCAGGTGAATTTTTTGAAGAACTTAAAATTACCATAGATTCCAATACTTTTGTTACAAAATTGCAAAGCTCTATGAACAAATTAAAGCCAGTTCCAACAAAAAACAGGTTACACAACATACAATATTAATTCATAGAGACTTAAGATCCTGCTCTTATGTGTCTGTTAGGACAGACATGATCCTCTCTAACTAGTTTATGAAGGATTACATCCTGTTGTGAAAATATATGAAAAATATTTCACTCTTCGTCTAAGTAAAAAAAAAATGTATACATTTCCATTAACCGGTTGAAGCCAGCTTATCTGTTGACAGGTGATAAAATTCCAGAATTGTTATGTGATACTGACATACCTGACCAAAGTGTAAATTCACATACTCCACATGTCATCCATTATGACAAATCATTGCCTACAAAAACACGGTGTCGTAAAAATACATATCAGTCCTATTAAAATGCTGATTATCAATAAGCTCTCTGATAATCAGATATTCGTATCCCGCATCATGTGAAAATTTTAAAGTATATATATATTCATTGCATATTAACATTTAATTCTTTCATTTATTTACTTATTTTTATACTATTCAATGATATATATTTAAACTTGAAAAAAATGTTTAAATTATTTCCAAACTTAATACTTTCCCAACCATGATTTCTAGTATCGTAACTTATTTACTGGTAGGGGAGTAATGTCCGGTCAACATCAACAGATGGCGACACTATTAAAGCTAAAAGCAAATTGCACCTGTTGAAAAAGTAGAAGCTTCAAAATTATGTAAATAAATGGAAATTAAAATATTTAAAATAATTTTTTGATAATATTTAAAATAACTCATTTGTTTAATAACGTATAACTTTTCTATATCTTAAAATATAATTTGTGTAAGTTAAGTAGTTAAGTTATATATTTTCATCTGCTTAACTGTATACTTTGTTACTGTATATTTAACCGTAACTTTGAACTAGTTTTTAGGTGGAAGAAAAATAATGCACTGTTTTGACTATCTTTGGGTTGTGTAAATGATATAACTTAAAAATGCTTGAATTTAAATTGTATTCAATTTCTATTAAACAAGTATCTGAAAAAAAATGCTTGAGACTGTTTTTATCCTGTCACCGTAACGTAAAAAAAATGATTGGGATAAATATCATGGTAGAGAGTATGTTAGCTGCATATACATCACCGTAGCAACACATCCATTCTGTTGTAGAGAAAAGTGTGAAAGCGATTCGTCATATCATAATACATTTTTTTCCACGTATCAATCGTTCAGGTTCTGTGAGTGTCACCACTATAAAAAACGTTTTTCATTAAAATCTGAGAAATGGCTTGGGAATTTCTACTCTGCTGTAAATATTCTGCTTATGAAGGTGATTTCGTTAATCATTGACGTTGGTGAATCTAGATGCTGACATAGTTCTACTGTTACTTTTGCTACAGTTGTTCACTTTTCAGATATTACAATCTGTTGCGATACTCGCCGGTCTCTTTCACTGAGCTACTCTTTTGATCCCCTACTTTGCTTTGCCGAGCTTGTCTTGTCCGCTCTGAGTATGCTCTATGACTTTAGATACGACATCTCTGGAAACGGCTAAAAGTTTTGATGTTTTGGTCATACTTGCTCTAGTTAGACGGGCTACTACAATTTGGCCTCTTTGAAAACCTGAGAGGTTCGTTTTTTGATGCTTTTGAAAAATACAAGATTTACGGAATGTTTATAGTTACCACATACTCCCAGAATATAGTCCTCTTTGTAACTCTTACATAGTTTTATTTTACTATAGTTTAAAAGAACATTTAAAAACGACAAATTTATTCACAGGCATTTACATTGTTTTAATAACTAACTGTGTATTTCCTCTACTCTTACCCCTCAGGGGGTTTACTTTCTTTAAGTAAACACGGGTGTCACAATCCCGAGGTACCCCAGTGATCTGTCCTCTTCTCTTTCTTTTCTTCTCTCCTCTTCCCTTCTGCTTTTTCTTCCTTTTCTCCCTCATTGTGGTTGCCTCATATGAGGTTGAGGGCTCCCCTTGAGTAGCTGTTGCCGCTCTGTTGCTATTAGCTACTGTTGGGGACTAAATCACCCACGTGTTTGCCGTGCGTGGAGACCCGTGTCCCTGGAAAGGAGGGTCCTGGTAATTGAGGCCCCCAGAGACCAACACATTGCTTTGGCCTCTGCTTCAGGTAAACGGGAGGTGTGTTGTGGTCCTCAGCACATCAATCGGCTTTATGGATCAAGCGATCGGTACATCTGCTGGATGACTCGTTAAGGGTGGAGGCCATCACAGGGATGTATTGAAAGCGTATAGGATCTGGCTAGCACTGGTGCAGCTGGTCTGCATCCCCTTGTTGGACTCGGTGGTGGGTGGTGCGGTCAGGTCCCGAAATTTTAAAATATTATTCATGGAAAATCAAAAATCTTCTCTCCTGCGGGAGCAACAATTGCCAATAGCAAACGCAAAATTTTTTGTTGTTAAAAGGAAGGAGGGCACATTTACATCTGTGTCTCCTTTCCTTATTTCTAAGGGAATATCGGGTTATATAGGGGAAGTTAAAAACATACAGAAAATGCGCTCTGGTGACCTTCTAGTCGAAGTTGCATCAGAGAAACAAGCATTGAAAATTGCAAACATGCAATTATTAGGAAACCTAGAAATTTCTGTCGCGCCTCATGCAAATTTGAATTTTTCTCGTGGTGTCATATCATCCAGTGATTTGTTAACAACGCCGACGGATGAGATTCTTGAAAATCTACAAAGCCAGAAGGTCTGTGACGTTCGACGCATAACTGTCAGGAGTGATGGAAAGTATATAGATACTAAACATCTCATCCTGACTTTTGCGACGCCAGACCTTCCACAACAGATTAAAGCGGCTTATATGAAATTATCCGTTCGGCCATACATACCAAATCCACTGCGATGTTTTCAGTGCCAGCGCTTTGGACACTCGAAGAGTGCTTGCAGGGGCAAACTGACGTGCGCTCGCTGCGCGTTAGTTGGCCATGATAGCTCAAACTGCAATGCAAAGGAGGCGTGTGTCAACTGTCACGGTGACCACCCCTCCTACTCTCGAAGTTGTCCGCAATGGTTACTAGAAAAGGAGATCACCACGATTAAAATAAATAACAAATGTTCCTATCCTGAGGCACGACGAATAGTTTCCTCTCGCACTCCACAAGCTGGAGTGAGTTATGCAACTGCGGCTAGAAAGGTCTTAAAATCCAGCAGCACACAAACTGATGCATTTTCTCTTCCCCCAATAAAATCAACTGAAATAATTACCCAAAAGCCAAGATCATCTCCTATCTTACTCAGAAAAGCTCCTGTTGCAAAGACTAAAAGCCATGAAGGCTTACAAATTAAGATCTTCAAAGGAGGGCTTACGCAAGCCTTCCCTATCCACCCGAAAAGCAATGATCCTGGAGGCTGATGCTGTATCTCTGCATCCCTCGGACGATGATATGTCGTTCGGGGAGTCGACAGAAGATCCGCCCTCGAGCTCCGGGAAAGGAGCTTTTAAGTTTAAATAATAACTTCCTTTGTTTCATGGAACTGCCATGGTTTGCGATCTCACTTAGATGACATCAAGTCTATAATTTCAGCACATAATCCCGCATGTTTGGCACTTCAGGAAACTTTCCTGAAGTCTAACAATAACGCTAACATGCGTGGATTTAATTGCTATAGAAAAGACTGTGGTGACGATGGTACAGTGTCTGGTGGTGTTTGTCTATTAACATCCAATAGCTTTCCCAGCACTGTCCATCCATTAAGCACTACGCTACAGGCTGTAGCTGTGAGAATTCACACATCATGTTTGATTACAGTCTGTAGTTTGTATTTGCCACCACATGATGTCATCCGCCAAGAGGAACTTGATGATTTAGTTGATCAGCTGCCCAGTCCATTTTTGTTACTCGGTGACTTTAATGGCCATAATACTTTGTGGGGAAGTGATGATATTAATTCTCGCGGTCGTCAGATAGAGAAATTTATTTCTGATAATAACCTCTGTCTGATGAATGCCGACGAGAAGACATACTTCCACATACCCACAAGAACATTTCACTCGCTTGATCTGGCCATTTGTTCTCCTTCACTTCTGCCATTGTTAAATTTGTTTGTGGGGAACGATCTCTATAACAGCGATCATTTCCCACTCGTCATCTCCCAGACTGGAGGTAGTAGTGTACAGCAACGTGTACCTACTTACGTGTACAATCGGGCAGATTGGACGCTGTTTACACATTTGGCAGTTGTTGATTCTACTATGGTCATGATCCAAAATGTAAATGAGGCCGTTGAAAAGGTCACTGAGACAATTATATGTGCAGCTGATACTGCAATCCCTAAAAGTTCCTCCAAAACACACAGGCGGTGTAAACCATGGTGGAATAAAGAATGTCAAAATACTTACAAGAAACAGAGGAAGTTATGGGGGTTATTTAGGAGATACCCCACAACGGAGAATCTTATTGCCTTTAAGAGAGCAAAAGCATTAGCTCGTAAAGCTCGTCGTAGAAGTATGAAGGAATCCTGGTCTTGCTATGTTTCTTCGATAACATCTTCAACATCCAGTAAGCAGTTGTGGAGAAGAGTAAAAGCAGCCAACGGAATTTACAGGGAATTTCCCATTCCCATTTTAAAAACCGGAGCTGCTATACATTCTTCTCCGAAAGAAATAGCTAACGTCCTTGGTGAAAGTTTTGCTAGTGTCTCAAGCTCCGACTCTTACAGTCCTTCGTTTTTAAGGATTAAGAGTTGTGCTGAGCGAACACCAATTCGTTTAAACCATGGACAAGCCTTACCCTACAATTGCGAATTTCGGATGTTAGAATTGAAGAAAGCTTTACAGCAGGCCAATAATACCAGTCCAGGACCTGATGGAATTAGCTATCTGATGCTTCAAAATTTGAGTCCAGGCTCCCTATTGAACTTATTATATTTGTTCAATAGGATCTGGACTGAAAATACATTTCCATCAGTTTGGAATGAAGCAACAGTAATTCCGGTCCTTAAACCTGGTAAGGATCCTTCAGAACCTACAAATTATCGACCAATAGCTCTGACGAGTTGCCTTTGTAAGACTCTCGAACGTATGGTCAACGCCCGTCTTGTATATGTCTTAGAAGAAAATAAATGTATACATGTAAATCAGAGTGGCTTCCGTAAAGGGAGATCCACTCTAGATAACATTACATATTTGGAAACCCAAATCCGCAACGCTTTCGTGCGGAGAAACCATCTGGTTTCCATCTTCTTCGACATCGAGAAGGCATACGACCGTACGTGGCGATATGGTATTCTCCGTAAATTATACGATTTTGGCTTTCGGGGTAATCTCCCGATATTCCTGCAGAATTTCTTACGCTCCCGTATTTTTAAAGTTCGTATTGGAAGCTCTACATCCATTACTTTTATTCAAGCCGAGGGTGTACCCCAAGGCTCTATTTTAAGTGTCACTATTTTTAATTTATACATTACTCACATTCTTCATCTTCTATCACCTTCAGTATATGGCACCATGTATGTGGACGACCTGCAAATATCTTGCCAAGGATCGAACATGCGTTTAATTGAGAGACAACTACAAACATCTGTTAATAAAATAGCTGCATGGTGTGCAGAGAATGGCTTCACACTATCTCCTAGCAAGAGCTGCTGTGTCCATTTCTGCAGGAAGACTAGCATTCACAATGATCCTGTTATCATACTAAACAACACACAAATACCGATGGTCAACGAGATCAAATTTCTTGGTGTTTTGTTTGACCGAAAATTGACCTTTCTTCCGCATATTTTATATTTGCGGAAGAAGTGCGAGCGATCGCTTAATATCCTCAAGGTGTTATCTAATACATCTTGGGGTGCTGATCGCACGTCACTCCTTCGAGTCTATCAAGCAATCATTTTTATCTCGTATTGACTACGGTAGTGTTGTGTATGGATCTGCTAGATCTTCAGTTTTACGCAGATTGGACACTGTGCATCACTCTGCTTTGAGAGTCTGTTCAGGCGCATTCCGCACATCACCCGTCCAGAGTCTTTATGCCATTTGTCAACAACTGCCTTTAGACCTGAGACGAATGCAGCTGTCTCTCAATTACTACGCAAAGGTCATGTCTGACCGACAACACCCTTTACGTTCCTTGGCTTTTACTCCTGCATTAAAGAGATTGTATGATGCTCGCTCTCATAGCATCCAACCTTTTCTCACTCGTATTAAAAGTCATCTTTCCTTGACAGACCTATGTGGTGTCCGTTTCACTAAAACGGACTTGCTTTTACATCCACCTTGGTTTGATCCACAGATATCTATAATTAATAACTTTGTTCAGTTTCGGAAATCGGACACAACTCCTACGATTTTTCAACAGCTTTTTTATTCACATCGCTGTCAGTATTCTTCTTATACGCCTGTATTCACGGATGGATCAAAAACTGCAGGACATGTTGGTTGTGGCATTTTCTTCAATAATAGGAGTTACGGCTGCAACCTCCATACATCCTGCTCCATCTTTACTGCTGAAGCAATGGCAATATACCAAGCGCTTCAGCTCGTGAATACAGAAAATTACTTTAAAATTTGCGTATACACTGACAGCTTGAGTGTTATCGAAGCGTTGAAAAATTCGAATACATATAATCATCCTGTTGTGTCTAAAATTTTCCAAACTGTAGATTCCCTTGCTGGCAAGGGATATGATATTAAATTCTGTTGGATCCCAAGTCACGTAGGTCTGGAGGGCAATGATAAGGCTGATGCAGCTGCTAAATCTGCATCGGCTGTACATCATCCATCTGTCCCTCTTACTGATGTGAGAAAGGCTGTTAAAAACTTTTTTTTTCTCTATGGCAGGAGTACTGGAATATGCAGGTCTCCAACAAACTACGTGCCATATTTCCATACGTCATCCCTTCATTAGTTTTACCGTTACGAAGTGCCGATGTTCGTTTGACTCGCCTTCGTATCGGACACACACGTTTCACACACAGACATTGGTTTCTAAATGAATTAAATCCTTGGTGTGAAGCGTGTGATGAACCATATACTGTTTCTCATATTTTAATTTCATGTGCTAATTTTAACCTTTACCGTTTTAAATATTTTCAAACTGACATTTTAACCATGTATGATTTAGTGGGGGAGTCTCCCCACCGAAATCTTTTTTCCTTTTTAAGGGAAATTGGTTTCCTTAATTTTATTTAAATTTGTTGATTTTTATTTTACTTTTATATACTTATGCTTTTCTTGGATTTTAAATTAAATATATACATTTATTTTTGTATTTTAACCTTTTAATGTTGAGATTGGGTTTTGCCTAAAATTTATAAATTCTCTTTAATGCTTAATTTTTGGCGCAGCTTGTCCTTTTTTTGGACCTTGCGCCACAAAACCCAACCCAACAACAACAACAACAACATTCCTCTACTCTTATAATGGTAAAGTATGGACTTTTAAAATATTTTTTCTTGATGCGAATAAATTCTGGATCGATGTTACATCACTTAAATTAACTATGTTGTGATATAAGCAAATTTACATAGAGTTCGAAAAACCATTAATATTGTTTAAAATTAATTACAAATGCTAAAAATAAAATTTTGAAAGGGAACTTTGTTTTTATTTTAAGTTATCCAGAAACTGGTATCTTAATATAGGTTTCATTACAGTCATTGGAGCAGTCCTCAATTTATTTTTTTTAATTTAACTATGTAATTGAAATAAAATCTTTCACCAAAATTATTACCTAAGAAGAAATTATAAATCATTAATTATAAAATTAATTACTTAGTTAATACTTCCGATTAAATATTCATCTAAATGCTTTATTTGATTGTTACTATATACTTTAGATGTTACATAAGTTAATTAAATATATTGGCAAACCAAGTGTGTGCACTCTGAAATGTCTATTTTTACTCTGATGGGGATATATCATGGGTGATAGTGCAATTATACACCATACCAAAAGTGATCAAAATTAGTTCAATGAACATTAGTTTGACTTCCAACATCTTTGACTACCGCAGATCCTGGATTTTACACCCATAAAAATGTGTGGGATATGGTGGAAAGACACGCTTTCGACACAGAGAGAGAGAACTCTGTTCTTCCCATTAATTTACAAAATCTACAATGATAGAGCCAATGCGTGGTATTCTCTGGACATAAATGCTCTCTAAAAAAACAGACTAGTTGAGCAAAGAATGAATTGTTATCTGTGCAAAAAATGATCCAGTAAAATTTTGGGTTTCAAATTCATTGGCCAGTGTGTGTGTATGAATAACACAAATTCATGGTTCGCTTGCTTGTAGCTTAACGGTCAGTTTTTGCGTACGAGAACTAGTTAGACCAGGAATTACAGTTTAAAGTGTTTTCTGAACCATTAGAAAAATGTATGCCCAGGATGAGATTCGAACCTACAAACTGTTGAACCGAAGGTCAGTTCCAAACCATTCAGCTTATTACACAACTTCTTGAGAGATACGTCAATATTTTCATGAGCTGGGGATGGTTATTTGCATTGAATGAAAAGTTTATACAATGTATACCTGAATAAAGGTTGAGTTATAAACAAAAAAAATTTAAAATATATTGAGTACATTGGTATTATTGAGTAAAATTCGGATATATCATAAATTGATTGCGGAAAACTGAATAAACTTTTGGACTTAATAAAGCTCTTATCGGTGAAAACTTAAATTTTAAAATAACAGATAAACTGCTCAAGTTTTATATGCTGCAATGTATAAAAACATAGCACATATTTTAAATTCATTAATAGGCTGGATTCGGGATGATGCCATGAGAAAC
>JAPDSC010129464.1:0-17642 GCA_026290005.1 Latrodectus geometricus
GTTATATTTTCTTATTTGTTCTCAAATAAAGAATTTCTTAGAAACCAAAAAAATATTTGCATATATATGTTCATCTATCATCAAAATTAAAATATAACTTAAAAATTAAAGATATACCGAAATGTTTATTGTGATATTAACAAATTACCCTGAGATATTGATTAGTCAGCAGATCATAAACTTTAATCCAGTTCAATAATTCCTAAATATGATTAAAACTACAACGCGTGCGCGAAATGTACAATAGTTAATCATACATCTTATTTATCGTACTAAGCTATTAAAAATTAATAAAGTTAAAAAAAAATTTATTACAAGTTTAACATAAATGTGAAATGTCATTATGTCATTTTGTCATTATTCCATGCATGTGATATTTTACTACCAATAATAATTTATATAAGTTATAAAAAATAAATATAGAATAGTTAGTTTTTGTAATGCATAACTATTAAAATCCAAATTTTATTTTTTTTCAAAGAGTTATACGTTGTAGAGTTTTAGTTTGAATGTGGATTTTATATTTTTATCACATTATCAATGCACGATACCTTATTAACAAAGTTTATTGATAAATCGTATCTAGGAAAATCAAATCAAAATAATATTTTATTTGGAATGTATAAGAATGAAGTTCTATGCTTTATGTATTGTAATAAGTAATTACAGCTTAATAGATCTACAGTTACTTAGTAGATAATGAGAGCGAATGTAAATTTTGTACTTGTGTTACTATATCATGCGATATGCTTTACTACCAAAGTTTATAAATATTATTAAATATACAACAGTTAATTCTGCATTTCATTTTTTCTACTAAGTTTAGTATAGTTACAATAGCTTAGTAAATGCTTAGTAAGAAGTTGTGATAAAAGGGATTTCTGCGTGGATACACATTTAGCTGGCATTTAAGTGTTCTATTTTATACAGAAGCTATCTAATGAACTGAAGCCGTTGAGACTTGATGTTAAAGTATCGGATTCCTATACATTGCTCAAGCGGCATTTTGTTGAAAAGTTTGGACTCTTAAGACACAGGACACTTGCTGTACTTGTGCGAGTTACTGTTCAAAGTATATGATAAAAGAACATTTTCATTTAATAAAGAGCTATCTTTGCAAACATTTATGAATGAAACTATGTAATTATAAATTTAAACAGTTCATTAAAAATAATTCCTTTTTGTTAGTGCTTTAAAAGCCCATGCTGAGTTAAAATGTTTTAACAGTTATGAGTAAAAAATATTGGTTAAAATTTTCCAATGACTATAACTTAATCAATTAAAGAAGTTTCATTAACATTTTTTATTAAAAAATTAAAATATTTATGAAGGACTTTTTAAATTATATAAAAGTAAAATATTTTACTGTGTTTATCGGAAAGTAATTATTTTTCCAATGAAAATTAAACCATTTCTATACAATCGTTTTCTTTAGCTTACTTTAGTTTGTATTTCCTTTATTAACTTATTACTCAGGCAAATATAAATTTTGGTATTGATTTATTTTGGTTGATTACATATGAAATGGATACTCTGAATTTAAACATAACTTTATTTTTGGTCAAAGAACTAAAATGTTTAATTGAACAATGTTTTAAATTAATCATATAAATAAAATAAAAAACAACTAAACTTTTTATACTTTTATTACAATATCCTACAATCACTATAGTTACAAATTTTATACTACAATTTTTTTATTAATTTAGGGTATTTCTTAGGAGTAAGAGTAACTATGTACCAAATTTTAAGTCCTTTAAACTTTTACAGCCAAATTCGAGAAACTTTCCTTTGTAAAGGTGCACAAAAATGAAAACCTTTTTGTGTATTTATCAGTTATTACTTGATATGGTAAAAAAATAGAGATACTTTTTTTACATTTAAATTTTGTACTTTATATAAATTCAACAGAAATTCATGCCAAAATCCTAAACATTAAAGTACATCTTTTACTAGTAAATAAAATCAAAGACCAGTGATTCAAAGGATAAAATTAAAATAAGTACCGGAAAAAAATATTTTTATATAAATTTTTTAACGATTTTTTATATAAAATTAATACGCGAAAAAGTATTTAATATTCCTGCTTTCTAGAAAAAAGTCTTATTCATTAAATTTCAAATAACAGCAGGATAAGAGAAAAAAGGGGAAATTCTCTTGAAAAATAACTCAAATAATTATGAAATGCTTTTGGTGAATAAAGTAATTTATATCTACCTGAATGGAAATTACTTTCATCTGAAAGTATTTCAGGTGGAATATTTCACAAAGAAACCTTTAATGCTGCAATTGAGCTTATTTGAAAAAAAGCTAATTTTCTTTCCTTCAGAAATGAATTATTTGGCTTAGAAAGTTTTAGTTTAATTGATAAGAGTCCATTGAAAGCGCCATTTTGTAAATTTTTTCTTTCAACAATATCTCGGGTTGCTTTAAAATATGCCCCCAAAGATGAAATCCATTATTACAGTATCGTTTTGCGTAATTAAGACCAGGAGAAATATCGCGAAACAATTCATCAAAGTTAAACAATTCCGATTTATTCTAAAGCAAAAATTAAAACGACTGTATTAAGATAAATATTATAAACCATGTGCTTACATGTTTTATGGGCAAATAGTCGAGAATGAAAGGGAATATTTTAATTTCTCCTTCTTTTGAAAGCACAAAAAATATTCCCCCAACTTCCTCAAATAGAATTTATCGATTCTCTGCAAAAGCTACAACTCATAAAATGAATTTTTATTTCCAGAAATACACTGAAACGAAAAAGGTTGGTTCTTCTTTTTTTCTCTTCTGTCTTTTATCCCATAAAGCTTAATACTTCTGCAGTTGCCACTGTTTCTTCTCATGAATTTTTCATTAGAGTTCCAAAAAATCGCAAAGACTTGTTAAGAAAGAGATCCAGTAAAGCAATGCTGCATTCAGCAGATTGTCGCCGCATGCTTTTGTCTTTCTTTCGGTGCACAAATGCTCATTTCGAATCTTTTGTGCACGTGAGCGTGTACATCACACTTTGAGATTCGTTTATTAAAAATACAACA
The DNA here is from genome assembly GCA_026290005.1 of Latrodectus geometricus. Classification (NCBI taxonomy): domain Eukaryota; kingdom Metazoa; phylum Arthropoda; class Arachnida; order Araneae; family Theridiidae; genus Latrodectus; species Latrodectus geometricus. The sequence continues at coordinate 3,042 of JAPDSC010129464.1, forward strand.
CTTTCATCAGATCGCGGGGGATCTGTGAATTGATGCATTATCTAGTATAAAGTTTTAATTTATTTCCACACATTCAAAGAGTTTCTTGAAGGAGAGGCATCCAATTTAAGAATGAAAAATGGAAAAAAAATGCATTATCATACGAATAAATTCATCAAAAGTAACTCAGCATTTCCTGTAAAGGTTTTAAGAAATCTTGTTTCCTACCGTTTCTTGCATGAACTTTTCATTTGATTTTTCTACCTATTAGTCTATGAAACAGGAATTTGTGTTTTACATTAAAGATACCTTATTTTGTATTTTAGGAGATTAGTGAATTAAAATATATCCTAAAAACATGAGGTAATCATGTGTGGTAAATCTCCAATACTATGGCTTGAAAGCATTTTATTAAGTAAGATCCAAATGAAAACAATCGCAATGAATGGGGTCATACTACATAAAAAATTTGTTTTGGGAAAGACATGGAAATCTATAAAGCTGTATACCGCATTAAATAGAGATATCATCCTATTAACATAGTTAAAAGTAATATGTTTGGTTGAGTTTACTGCAAAATAAGCATAAATTACGGTTTTAATACAGTTATTGTTAATTTCTCCATAAGAATGACACATAAAAACACAATAAAATATTAAGAATTGTTTAAATTTTTTAAAATACTATAAAAAAATTTATATTTAAAGAATATGCTACAGTAAAATTATATTCTGAATTTTTTACCATAATTTTAATTTGCTGTTGTTTTCGTGTCCCAACCAGGCTGGGAATATGGGTAGGCAATATTCCCAGTCTGGTTGGGTAGGCAATATGGGTAGGCCAACCGTTTATAAGGTAGGCAATCGTTCATACAAAGCCAAGAGAGAGAGAGAGAGAAAGTACATCCATGCCTGAACCGGCATTCGAACCCAGGCATAATTTTCATTTGAAACTATAATTTAAATTTAATTTTATAATTATAAAATATAAGCATTTGATTTCTCGAACAGATTTTCTCAATCAGAATTCTGCTTTGCAACGTTAAGGAATGAATCACCAGTATGAAACAATGAACTTGAGATATTCTGAGTAGGTGCTCTTCATTAAAACTCTATTTAAAAACACACTTAAAAAATTGAAAATGTTTTAATGCCAACATTATAAGATTACTTGTACAACTTATATCAATAAATTAAAACTTATATAAATAAATGAGAGAATGAAATTTCATTGAATCATTTAATAAAATAATAAAATTACGAGAAAACATAAACAGTTTTGAGATTTTTTAGTTAAAAACAGAAACAAGGGCTATGACCCAAAAAATAAGAATGCTTAGTAAAAAATCAAATCATTTGATGCTTGATAGTAGAATTATGAGAAAAAGAAAAACAAGTGATCATTCAACTTCAACTTTCTAATGAATTCGTGATTGTTTTTGATGATGAAAATAATTAATTTTGAAAACAATCTCAATTTTGCAAAAATTATAAATTAAGTGCCTTGATTAATGTTTCTCTATTTTTATTTTATGATAAACCATAATAAGCCACAAAACTATTAAAAATCATATAAAGTTTCAAACATAAATCTCAAATTTGAATATAAAAGTGGAGCTAATTTGAATTATAAATGTTGTTATTTAAAGTCATTCGTAATGCATCGCCATAAACAACTTGTATTTGGTGATTAATTGCTTTCGATAAATTTTTTGACAGGGAAAAAAGTCAACAAATTTTGCTACATTTGGCTATTTTTTATTCTTCATTAACTGTGACCGTAATGATCACTTGGTTGAATTTAGTGGCTTTGAATGAAATGAATACACAGCAACAAATATTGCATTACAAAAAATTAACATTCAACTTTTCAAATTGAGAAGCAATTCCATATCAAGGAAACCATATTAAAATGGGTTGATTTATTGAAAACTGTTATTTATTTGTACATAAATTTGATTGAAAAATGTACTTGTTAATAGATATATTTGAATACAATACTTATAAAAGTTTAATTATTACGATATATATTCAATAGAGCTTGCTAGGTCCTCTTTTTATTTGAATTTTTCTAGTGCAAGTTTATTTAGTTATTAAATTGTACAGTGCATTAGATACAGTCAAATTCTAACACTTTAATTCAGGTTGATGTTTATCGTTTCACGATAAGTGTTTTTGCTCACAAAAGTTAATTTAACTGTGACAGAGATTATTAAGAAATCTTTATATTGCTGCAAACACTCATACCTGAAATGATTGCTTTGAGTCACAAATTATGTAAATAATGGCCATACAAACCATACTTCAAACTTAATACAAATTAAATGCATTAAATTTACTACTGATACATGAAAAAAATCAATGTAAACTATTTCAGCTTATACATTTTTCAATGTCAGATATTTGAAAAAATTTTGTTAACTGCTTCTCTTTTTCTATGACATTATTCATTAATAAAATAAATTAATTTCACATATAAATCAAATGATTTTAGTTACATCAAAATAAATAAATACACCATCATTTCAATTTTATAATGAAACACGATGAGAGTTTTAATTTTTTTAAAAATTTGTTAAATTTAATTCAGAAACTGAATTTTTAATTTCAAACAAGTTGCAATAAAAGAGACTACGTGTAAGTGTAATTTAAAAACAACTTTTGCTTGGTCCTCAAAATAAGTTTACGTATGACATTTATGCGTGTATTGATGAATTTATGAGCTTATTAATAAATAAATATTACAATATATAAAAAAATGTTTTGTACATAGAATGAGATATTTAGGTATAAAAGACAACAAAAAATACTAGACATAAATAACTTATGATTGCTAAAATGTTTCTTTTCGATTTTTATTCCCTTAAAAACGATATAAATCATTTTTAAGTAAACAACGCTTCTCCGTTTGAATGGTTATGACCAGTAAATTGAATTACTTCAAATTATTAAATAATAAAATTGTATTTAGAACAAAATAGTTTATGAGAATTAATTTTTAATTTAATTCTAATTTTTTCAGACACTGTTATTCCAGATGTTTCGAATTGTAGGTTTAAAAGTTTCTTTATTTCATTAAGTTATACTTAAAAGTTTTTACTATGCAATGTTAAACATTGAAATTTTTGATATATCATAAATGTAATAGATCTATATTGATTTAGTTTTACATTGTTATCAATCTTATGAAAGCAATTAATGCCATATCTGCCAAATTATCGAATTCATTGTTTTAATCATTTAGAATGTTTTTTAAATTTTAAATATTTTTATAATCTTCTAATAAAAAATTTCTGTAAATTTCAAATAGAAAGAAATAAAAATAATTATAAAAATAAATTATATATAGTCTTGTTTAAAACTTACTGTAAACATAATAAAGTTAATTCATCGTATCTAAACCATTTATTATCAAAATCATCAAAAACTAAAATAATTTATTTTTTAAAAAAACGATGATAATTTTGTAAATTCATTGTGAACATAGTTTTATTTATGGTATTGGTATTTTTTTAAAATACGTCGCCACAGTTTTCGTAACTACGTTTACTAAATTTACGAATTTTTGTACTGTACTGCTTAAAAATTTGTTTAGCTGTTTTTTTGAATTTTGGTTTATTTATTAACTGAATTTCTTTATTGTTAAGAATTTATGTTTTGACATTGTATCATATAACTAATTCTACTTCATTTGTATTATTAATGTTTTGCATATTACTTTATATTTAGCACACATTAAGCAATATAAAATGAAAAAAATTTGTCACAAAAAGATTTTATCCAATTCTATCACTATAGTTTGTAATTTTATTAGTCATAATACGATTATGTTTTGAAACAGAAAGATATTAGAACCGCCATCTACAATTTATAAAAAGGGATTTGATATCATTATAAACACCCCATAATCATTTTTGATTTCAACGGGATTTGAATTCAAGATGAACTTAAAACTACAGTGTTAACCAGTCGACAACCAATTTGTTTCCAGCGCAAAATTAAATTTCACATTTTTACTGTCATAACATAAAAGGTTAAATTTAATACATTTGTTTTTATATAGTTAATACATTTATGTTTTTAAAAATCAGTAAATTAAATTTTTTACATATATTAATTTATTTAAAATTAATAAAAAGAATTAAAAACATAAAAACCCTCCTAAAAAGGAATTAAATTTTTCTTACCTATTTTAGTTTTTAATTGAATGTAGTTATGAAGTAGTTTTGGTTGCAGATAGATTAAAAATATTTACGAGAATACAAGTATACTTATTTATTATAATTACATTGAATTGTTCATTCATTATTTTTTGCTTTAGAACTTAATTCTAAAATTCTAAGAACTGACTGAAAAATAAACAATCAAATATGATTGTTTTCCTTTTAGAAAGTTCAATTTATAAGAAAAGCCAAAGAATCTTTTAAGTTCTATAATTCTTTAGGAATGCCGTTGAGAAATTCAATTCTTTCTGAAAATCTCATTATCATTTCAACATTGCAATACTATATCATAATAAAAATCCCTTTCAGATGTTGAAAACATACATCTGTATAATTAAAGTTCAAGATATTATGGATGAAATTAAATTATAAATTATTGTATACGTGCAACAGTGTTGCTGTTCGAAAAGAAATTAGATTTTCGAAATGAAAACTATAAAAAGAAATTTTCAATTCTTTTATGGCATTATTCGCATTCCAACAAACATTATTTTACTTGGAGACAGAAAGTGCTTGACTCAATTTAATTTTAATAAATGTTTAAAACAAAGTAAGATTGATTTTTATTACTTTTTTGAGACAAAGTAATAGAAACGGAGTCTTAGCTATGAAATTAAGATTTGAATCTCATAAAGAAAATAAATTTGATTTCATTCGTCTCTTTAATTTACTTTGCATAAATTTATTATAATATTATAAGAATGGAATGAATTTTAATGAATTAAATATTTAAGAAGTACAAAAATGCAACGAAACATTTCATTAGAGATCAACTTAATACTATTAAGAATTTTTTGAGATTCGCAAGTTCTATAGACTATCATCTGTAGAGAGAAAAAATAAGTTTGATAGAGATGCTTGCTATGTTTTATTTTTTTATGTTTAGTAATATAAATATCACATATTTTATTATAAAATGCTTGATTTTAACTAAATACTGTACTTTCAAAACAGAATTGTGCATCAAAATCACAACATCAAATTTTGTCGCACTGTGTTGTTTACTGCCCAACGGTTAAAACTTTATTCTAGGTACTTTGATGATCACCGCTCTTAATTTCCTTGCGGAAGGACTTTTCATGAATAATGCGACATATTGAGGTATGACAAAGGAGGAAACAAAGAAAACTTCCAAGCATCAACATATGTGCAAGCATAAAGTAGAAATGTCACATCCATTTCCAGTTCTTCATCAATGGTTTGAGACAAAATCTGGACTTTCGGATCTGATGAGCTTTGTCTTAGTTTTAAGTCACTTGAACCTCATCTTGAAAAATTTGAAATGGAAAATAAAATGATAGCTATTTTATTTATAAATTGTAAGCATAAGAACGAATTAATATGGGATGTCCTAAACAATTAACCTAATTAGAGGTAAGCCGTCAATAGTTTCTCATCAAATTGATTATTGTTTACTATTTTGCTTTAAGACCATATGGATAAGCAATAACAATGCACATCGAATTGGTTATAAAATCAAATAGAATTTTCTAGACTTACATTGGTACAACAAGTTATGAGAATGCATCGATGCATTTCGACTGGAACAACGGGTAAGTAGTGGAATGTAACTAAGGTCCAAACATTTTCAGTAGTTGATAAATAAAAATATTATCTTGTAGTATAACAACTGAGCAATCCATATCAAAGTTAAGAGCAATTCAGTCAGCATAAAATTGGACATAGCTTTCCTTAAACATAGCATTACAGCTGGTATGATGATATTTCATATTCATACGCTCTAACACAGAAGAATTGCAATAAATCCAGCTTCAAGAAAAGCAAAGAAGTGTTAATAAATATACGAATTCACTGTTAACATGCCTTATAACTATGAGTAATGGACCAATACTATGTTAAATTAAATTCATGCAATCCAACATGGATACGTACAGCATTATAATTCACTATAAAAAACTGCATGGCTTCATCATGTGTTTAAGTTCATTTCTGACTCATTAGAAGCATATGTCTATGACCACCCAAAACGTATTTGAAATGTTCCACAAGTATTTTTGACATCTCTTTGTAGACAGCCTAACTTATTAAGGCTGTTCTTTATTCACATAAATTAAAAATTTACTTTTCGGAAAACTTTTTCTAAATTGCAGTCTTTATTTTTAAGTCACAAGGCAGGACATATTAAAAATCAATAAGAACCTACACTGACCAACTACGCGGAACGTAGAAGAGTAACATCCATCTCTTGTTGTCCAAAAGTAGCTGGGATATAGCCTTGAAATTTTAGTTTTAAAAAAAATGACAATTTACCATTTGATTGCGGTGAGCCCATAGTCAGATCAAACATTTGTTACCTTTCGCGCTGCGCAATAGATAGCTTGATAGTCTAACGGTGGAAGGTCATTGTAAGGGTTTTAGCATTCACTATGTAATTGCCATCTTTGTGAACTTTACAAGACAGTGGAATGTCTTCCCTTGTCCTAAGAGAGGAAACCTGGAAAATTCCTAAGCACCGACTTCCATAGGCTTGAATACAAAAACAAAAGCGCAACGTTCATTTCCCTCTGTTTAACAACTACTGGGATTGAACTCATGAGCTAATGCTCTGAAGAGCTATGTACTAGACTAAGGTGAGCATTAACTCTTGTTGTCTTAAATATGATATGTGATACCAGTGAAAGAACTAATGGACATGCAACATTAGTAGAGAATTGTAATGCGTCCCTTTTTACAATTTCCGATCATCAATAATGAAACGGGAGGACTTCAGCTGGGTTTAATATAGAACTTCTTACCCTTCGTACACAAAAACGTCGTATTTCTTAAGTGGCCATTGAGATTTCTGTTCAAATTAGGTGATGAAATTTTTTAAATGATACTACTATCTAAATAATCTATCAGTGAAGGAAACTGTGGATCACAGTGTATCCCTAAACATGTAATAAGTATGGTACATTAATTTATTTAAATTTCTACTATATTGTGTCCCATAATGTGATAAATAAGTCAGTATATTTTGATGAAAATTATCATTACGAGCAATTGTAATTTCTAATTAGATACTATTTTTTCATTTTTAAAGGAATTTATTATTAAACATGCTACACATTTCTTAATTTTAAAGTTATGATGCTATTAGGCTAATTATATACGAATTTTTTTGAGACTATTCTTACTCGAATAACTAAGTAAGTAGTTTATGAAACCTAAAATATTAGACTCATCGTTTTAAATTTTTTTCACATACTTTTCTTGATTATTTATTTTAGTTTCGCTATAGAGCGATTATTATTCCAAACTATAGATCTTAATACATATAAATTTCTGTTAATTTTTGCCAGATTTATTTGAATAACATTCTTTACATTATAAAGTTTATAAGATTTTATTTGAATCACGTTCTTTATCATATAAAATGTTTGCTTTAGGTTTATTTATATTTCTACGTAAAGCAGAAAATAAACAAATTTTATAAACACCGCAGGAAATATTTTGAAACATTTTAAAATAATTCTTGAATATTTTCTATGAAAATACATTGGACACGGAATAACATTTTTTTCCTAACGTAAACTATTCAAATTAAGTTATAACTATAATGCGAATGTTACGATAAATCATGAGGAAAAGATAAAATATATTTTTAAAAGATTAAAAATTCTTTGATGTAAGCAAGAAATAACTTACTATTACAAGTTAACTAAAATATGCATTTTTGGTTAAATTAAGTGATGAAATAAATACCATTTTTCAATAAATTTCAGTTGTAGAATGTCAATTTTTTATTGAATAGATATAATTTCTCCCCTAAAATCATTGATATCGTTTATTTTAAGAATATACTTTACTCTGCTCAAAGTATTTTAAAGGAATATCATCGGATAGTTAGTATTCTAAAGAATTTCCTTTTATTGCGTGAGATATATACAATTTATTTTCACTTACAGCCAAATATAACGGTATCTGAAGAACAAAATAAATTCGTTAAATAAAATATATGTTTCTTAGTATCTTCAATACATTCTTATAACGAAAACAGAAATTCTATAAAACGTAAGCCCCTCACTGTAAGACAATAAAATAAAAAAAAAGCAAAAGGTTCTCTACATGGAAAAAAAATAAATTAGGCTTTCGAGGTAAACGCACAAGTAAATAACTCAATTTTAAATGTAAATAAAAGCAACCATTTTTAGTCTCGTTTTTCTTTCAGCTTCCCAAGAAATGGTGAAAAGAAAATTCCATTTCATTTTAGATTCTTGTTCATTTTGCATGCAGAAAGATAATACTTTCGAATACAATACATGATGATAAAAATTTTAATACTTGAATATGAGACAGTTCGAGAGAGAAGAGAAATGAGTATAAAACGCACGTATGTTGAATAATTTGGAATTTTCGTATGCATCATATGTATAGGAGTTTATCATCTTTTTCATTTTATAAATTACATTTTTCAAATTTCGCTTTTTCCTCGCATGAATTATAAATGACGTTTTTTCAATAGTCCATAAAGTGTGCTTCTCTTTTCATTGCTTTACCTTATTTGGGATTTTCGGAATATACAATACTTTTCCTTCGGAGTAAATGTATTTGTTTTTGAGGGAAACAGTGTCAAATGTTGCTTTATATGTAAATATTATGTAAAAAAAGTTGTATACTTTTATATAATAACAAGCGAACTGAGCTTTCCGATGGTAAACATATAACTAGATTTCGGGGGGAAATTTACAACTTGGAAAAATAATGATATCTGCTGTTTTTAATGATATTTATTATTTTTAATGATTTTTATTCAAAATATAGTTTTGGGTCGCAAAATATCATGCATATAGATCAGGTAAGATAAGCCCGGGGGCGCAATGGTAGCGTTTCGCGCTCCCACCCCGCAGATCCGAGATACTATCCTCGGGCTAGGCAAGGTCGACTCCGCCTTTAATCCTTTCAGTTGGTCTATAGCATTCCCCTATTTATAATGATATTAATTATTTTTAATGATTTTTATTCAAAATGTTGTTTTGCGTCACAAAATATCACGTATATAGACCAGGTAAAAGAATCCCGGTGGCGCAGTGGTAGAGTTTCGCGGTCCCAACAAACAGATCCGAAACTCTATCCTCGGGTGAGTTGAGTCGACTCAGCTTTTCAGAGCGTCGATAAAACTGAGTACTAAGCATGCTTGGAGCTAAACACTGGGGATTTTGCGTTAGGCTGACCACCTAACTGGGACATATGATTCACACCAAAGATCCCTAGAACTGTAGATCTTGGTAGATCCCTCCTCGATGGGCTGTCGTGACACGGAGTTTAGTTCATATAATTTAAAATTGAATATAATGAGTTTTTTGGAAACTTGAGTATTTTCCTTAATTGTAATCGGAGTTGTGGTGGAAAAACAGAAAACAATTTTGCTGCTGAGAATAAAATAATACTTTTTCAATAACCGAAGAATAGTAAATATTATTTTTCTAAAAAAGAACGAATATGTGAGTAACAGAAAGAAAGAAGGATTCACTTGATATTTTTTCTGTGTATATATTTCTGTCCCTAGCAGTTACGCATGCATGACAATTTTAAAAGCGTGGGAAAAGAAACACAAATTTCTTTTTTTTAAGTGAGGAGAACTTTGGAAAGGTATGCATGGCAGTATAAGCAACATTTTTTAGAATAATCTCAAAAATTCATTGATTACAACTCAAATTATTTAACACTTTGTATTGAAAATATTTCGAAATGAAACTTTATCAAAGTTTTAAAATTTCTTGAGATTCATGTTTGTTAGATACCCAGAATAAGGAATTTATTTAGATAGATTTGGGAAATATCTACAATGTTATCATTTTTGTGAAATAATAAATTTTTGATGCAGTTTCTTTAACCTGAATTATTAAAATGGTGTAAGGATTTTGCTTTTCCTTAATTGCAAATTGAACATGACTTCATGATGCACGATAATTCATGAAATTTAACTCGTCTAATGGTGATTTATTTATTAATCTGTTAAAAATTTAGACATTTATTTCCTTAGGCAAATATTTCTAAAATAAAGCATTATCATTACACTTTAACAAAGTCATTGAAATCAATAAAAATTTCTAAAAATTTGGAAATTTGAAATTTTTTAAAAGTATATTATTTTTATTTTTTAAATAATATTTGTCAAATATTTTTAAGTAGTACCATTAATAATTTAAAGATTTACTCAGTGTGATTAACTTACTGTTGCTTGAACTTGGAAAGTCATTTTTGTTGTAAAACTGATGATTTGCACAAAATAGCTTAAGTAACAAATATTACTTAATGATTTTAATATTTTATGAATTTAGATTATTTCATGAAAGAAACGAAACTACAATTATGTACTTAATAAAGAATACTTAAAAGGGTTTTTTAGACTGTTAGAATGAAATAATTTTTGATAAAAATGATGTGATTTCCCTCATTTTTAATCCCACATAAATAATATAAACAATATTCACTTATTCAATTTTTAAGAAAATGTTACTCATTTCTACTTTAGTAAAATTTTTCTATTTTGATTAAATTCTAACTAAATTAATTTTATATTTTAATAACTGTATACCAAAATATAATATATTTGAATGATACTAAAATATGCACTTTTTTTAAAAAAAAAATACTAATTTTATTTATTTCAAATTGATAGAAGTTCTAAAATACACTAATCAATATATTATTTTTTGAGAAAATTTTAAATTAAATCACTACAAATAAGATAACCCCGAATTTTTCTGCATTGATTAGATTATATAGTTCAATTTCAAAAAAGGAAATTAACATATTAAATTTGATTAAACTTAAAATGATTTCATCAGTCATTTTTTATTTATTTTTTTTGTTATTTTATATTTAGATTCATCATTTGTTTTATACTCCAAGTCAAATGTTCTCATGGTTGACAATGAATGTCATTTTCTTTATGCTGTTAATTTAATTATCTTGGACAAATTTTTGAAAAAACGAATCGAGAATTTCTAAAATTAAATTTTGCGTTGTTTAAAAAAAAAGGTTAAGGAACATCTTTTTCGCTTTATATTTATATGGTTTATTTTGGCTCATGAATAAAAAGGCATCAATAAAAGCATAAGTTTTCCGTCTCGCTTTCAGATTTGTCTTTGATTTAGAAAAATTAATGAAAAGTATGATAACAGTATTTTTTTTATTTTTGTTAAAATCTTTTTAAATAAAACTGATGTATGTATGTTGTATGGATGTGAAAAGTGTTTTTCTTAAGAAAATCTACAATTTATTTTTTTGAAATCTTAGCTTTGAAATTTTTATCTGACATTTTATTTAACATCAAGAAAAATCTTTCTTCATTAAAGAACTTAAAATGTCAATTGAAAAAAATATTTTTCTATTTTTTGTACATATATTTTAAAAATCTTAATGACGTTTAATTTTTTTATTTAAATTTGAATAAATGTTTTGATTAAGCAAAAAAAAAAAAAAAAATAATAAAAAAAAAATTTCCCATTTTTTTATATATTTATAAATAAATGGAATTATATATTTATAAATGCTTTGAATTTAAGTCAGTTATTATGAAATATATTTCTAAAAGAAGCTACTGATTTGAAGTTAGTTTGTTCTTCAATATCAAATAAACTTAAAAAATACAAAAATTGTATCTTTTGATTAACTTATTCACAAATTTAATTAAAGGCATCTTAATTCAATAATTAAAGCAGTCAACATAAAAGGATGTTCTTTAAAGTCTATTTGAATAGAATATCGAACTATAAATAGTAATTAACAGTTGGAAGTGAATAAAATAACTTTATGAAGTACCATATTTTTTTCAATTTTTGAATATACACACATTTTGTTTATTTTTTGATATATTGTAGCAATTATATAGTAAGAAAATATTCCATTTATATTTTGGCTATTGTGTGATGGAACATTAAAATTTACAGAAACTTTAACAAAATAATTTAACTATGTGTTCACGCGTTATAACACAGTGAATCTTGAATATGCAAGTAAAAAGGGCTTTCTGGTTATTCATTATTTTTTTTGGTAAAAAAATGCACTTAATATGAAAAAATCTAATCTTAAAATAAAAAAAAGTGCGAATCATGAAATTAATTTAAAAAAATTGTTGTAATTTCCATAAATAAACTTATTTAACTTCAATCATTTTTGCAATATTCAAATAAGTTGAAATGTTATAATTAATAAATTATTGAAATGTAATAATTCTTATTGATAAGGGCTTTTCTATAAGAAAATATTAAATAACTTTTATCTGGGATACATTAGAATAACAAATAAAAATTTTCACTAATAGTAGGAATAAGCTAAAATACAATATTTTTTAAACATAAATTAAGAATTTTAAAAATGCATAAAATTGAAAAATTAGTTTCTGTAATATCCTAAACTATTAATAAGAGCTTTATCATTCTTAAAGTTTCCTTTAACAATATATTCATTAAGTTTATTCATTTCTTGCAAATTAAAGTTACAAAATTATATTCAAGTATATTTAATTTAGGTAACTGCAAATCAAATTTAGATTTTGCTAAGAAATGTACCAGTTTCTTTTGTTGTTTTATTTTTTAAACAACGGAATTGAGTAGCAGTTAAATTGATTTTACTACAAATTTAATTAAATTTATTATAAAAAATCGATTTTTTGAATACGTGATTTGTGCTTTTAAAATGCATTTAATTACACTACAACATATACAGCTTATCATATGTATCAATGATTAAAAACAAAAATTCTTAAACAATCCAAAATATATATTCATATTTTGCGACCAATTTTTATGGTTATTTTATGTAATACGTCGTTTTTTTTGTAGAAATTGAATAAAAAGTTGTTCATTTATCGTCAAATTATCATCCATTTTCCTAGAAATCATTTTTCATTAAAATAAAAATACAAGAATTTTAGAAAATCCCTTTAGGTTCATTAAAAGCTTATGGAATATTTTAAAAAATGTTTAAAACTAGTTCTAATTTATAAAGTAAAAAATAAAAAAAATTAGCTAAAATTGTAATTTGCTTAAGTCATTTAACTATGAAATTACAAATAGATTAATAGTTTTGATTGAAATTCATCTTTACAACTTAGAGTAAATCCTTTGAAATTAAGCTTAAAATTAGAAAATTGAATTCTTCAAAAATATCATTAAAAAAAATTCAAATTTTTAATGTTTTTTTGCATACAGAAATTGGATTGTAACCTATCTTTTGCAACGTGTTTCCCAATTCTAATTTTAAAATTTGCTTTTTTATAGATGATTTTATCTGTAATAGATTCAAAATTAATAAATGTTATAAAATAAGTATAAATTGGTATTTTATTTTGAGAATTAAATTTCCAGAAAGTGTTTTACTGTCTGTTATACTTCCGAACATAATTTTCGTCCAGGAAACAAAGAAAACAAACAAACATAATGAAAATAATCTTTTAAAATTTCAATTTTTTATTGTATTTATATTTTTACATCTTCGATGGAATTTTAATTAGTATACAGGAGAAATAAAATTTTGTACACGGTAACCCACTTCATATTCTTTAATTCTGATAAAATAAATTTTAAAAATATATACTTTTCAAATTTTTTTAAAAGTAATTTAAAATTTGTCTGATTTTTATTTTAAAATAGTAATCTTTCTTTTATTAATTTTTGGATGTGAGGGTAACAAAAGAGAAAAATTTCCATATCAAACAATAAATTTCTTACTTTATGTCTTTGTGGGTAGCAAGCCAAGTATTGTGAGTCTCTCGCTTTGTTCCTGATTCTAAATGTCGAAGACTACTATCTAGCTGCTTCTACAAACTGGCTGAGACCAGCTCTGGGTTAAATACAAGGATGTATGCGTGTGATCACATATGTGAGTACAGACACGATACTCATTGTAATAAAACTTCTGGTATCAATCCGGGAACTCTTCCGTTTCGAAAGTTGTATCATACCATTGGCCCACGTTGAATGGTCTACGATTGGCCAATCAACATTTATAGCAAAAATTTAATAAGTGTATAAATTACTTTAAATAAATTGATTTGCGTAATTAAAGTGAAATCTTTTTCATTCTTGAAGCTCGTTGGCTTAGAAGCTATTATACCTCATAGTTGATAGCCTAATATCTTAAAGGTGATGTATCACATTTTAGGCTTTCGCCACATAAACTGCCCTTCCCTTTTGAGTATTTTTCGTAGAAAGTGACCACATTTACATGTCACAAGAATATCAACCTTGAAAACTCTCAAGCACCAACACTGACAGTGGAAGGTGCGCAACATCCGTTCCATTGTTCAACAGTAGCCGGGATCGAATTTTGGACCTTTTGCTCTGCAGATCATTGTCCTACTACCAGGGTACTGTGGGAATTCACTTAAAAGTTAGATTATTCATATATATATATATATATATATATATATATATATATATATATATATA
>JAPDSC010129464.1:17652-30261 GCA_026290005.1 Latrodectus geometricus
ATATATATATATATATATATATATATATATATATATATATATATATAGTATTTCAGTTTGTTTCATCCAATTATTAAATAAAATAAAAAATTTTAGAAATGTGTCTAATTAACTTACTTAAAGGTTTTTAAACATTCTTTCGCCTGAAATTTATTCAAATTTTCCTCTTTTAATTAATCTACTTGCTATTAATTAGTATAAAATGTTAAACAAGTTTCTTCTCTAATTTTATTAAATTAATTTTTTTATTTAAAATTCTAACGAAAGTGTGTCTTGCAAAACAAGGATAGTTAAAATTATAGAAAAGAATATTCTTTACAAGTATAATAATATAATTGAATATAAAATATTTGATGCCTAAAAAGGTAATATCATAATGATATATATTGCATTTTTCCACACAAAAAAAAAACATTTAGTCAAAAACTGTTAAATATTTAAACAATATTTTTCAGCAAATTTTTCAGCAATTAAACAATATTTTTCAGCAGATCGGGAATTAAATTATTGTTTCTGAAAATCACTTAACCAATGTGAATTCCTTACAATAAATACATAAAATTACAAAATATGCATATGTAAATGTGTTAAATTAAACTAATGATTTACCACAAAATTTGAGGTAAATACTACATAATTTATTGCAAATATATTTATAGAAATATATTCATTTATTGATTTATCTCAAGTACAAAAACTAACAGAAAAATTACATAATTTCTTAAAACTTAATTTTCTTTTTTAAATATCAATATTTTAAACACTATATATTTGAATTCTTTTTATAAAATACAGTAATTTAACCGCTTAACTATATAAGACTTTTTATTAAATAGGTAGCTCATATCGAAAAGGTTTTAATGATTTAAATTTACAATAAAAAAATAAAAAAAACTGAAACGTATTCATCATTTGAAATATTAAACATTAACAATATTTTACTAAATAAAAATCTCATTTATTCTATATAGAAAAATAAAAAGCTAATTATTTCCTCAAATAGTATACATTTTAATTACTACTATACAATGTTATTCGTCTGTTAATTTTTAGAATTTTTTAGGAAATTCTATAAACACATATTTATTTTACTTCATACACATTAATATGAAAAGTTTGACTAAAACGAAAATTTATATAGAAATAAAATATATTTATTTAATAAGAATAGTGAAGTACTGGGATTCTAGTTATGGAAATATTTGAAATTTCATTGCTCTTAAATTTATATTGAAATTCAATTACATAAAAAAAGATGTTTATTAAAAGCTTGGTTTGTACATTTATAATAATTTTGTATATAAAAAAGTTGTTTTGTGCATTTAAAAAAGTTGAAATTTGAATATTTAAAAAAATTAGTTTTCCAAAGAAATTACGAAGAATGTATGGTATTGATAAGAAAAATAATGATAAACATTGATACAAAAAATATGATTGAAAACAAATATTCTATATAAACTAAAAATTCAAATAAAATTCATTCACCATTGGAAAATTATCAGAAAAAGTTAAAATGTTATGTGTAAGGCGTCCTAAATAGTATTTAAACTTGTTTTAATAGACAGGGATTAACGTGACTTAGATTAATTAAAATAAAATATTTTATAAATATATGAATTTACTATTTAATTATAAAATGATGAAAAATTGATCATAAAATAAGCAGATTGTGCATAATTATCAATTTTTATTTTAAAAGGAAATTAATTTTTTCTTTATTAACATTTGGATATTTTCTTTTTAATTCAAATAAAATGCTTTGGTTGTGCAAGCTGCACTTCATTATGTATTTCATTTGAACAGATTAAATAATTATTTGTGATGCTTATCATAATTATTTTTTTTAAAAACAAAGTTTTAAAGAAACAATTAATTCTTATTCTATTTTCAAGGTTCTGATTTCTCATTTCAAAGCAACAGGATTTAACTCAAAAAAACTTTCATCATCAAAAAAAGAAAATAAAAGTGTTTTTATTTTTATTTTCCATAAATACTTTTTATTTGAATTTCTTCACTCTTTTAATTTTACTCTTTATTCCTTAAATTTAATATTTTTTTTCTACTAAATTTTTTCATAAGCCGATATTTCTCGTAAATAAGGTTCATTATTATTGTTTTTCCCATTTGCGTTTATCTAGGATTTTCGTCATTAATTTTTTTCTGTTCATCTGTGTTTTCATTTTCCTGCGGTTTATCTTCTATTATTTTATTTCAGTGGTGAGCAAGAGATAGTATTATAATAATTAATTAGTTTTTTTTAAAAAATAAACTTTGCACATGAGATTTATTTTCATATTTTTTATGTTTTATGATTAAAATTAATGTTTATTTACTAGACACTTTCAGCGTGAGGATAAAGTGTAAAGAAATTAAAAAATTACACGTGAAAATGTTTTGAATATCTAAATCAGTAATTGGAATTTTTTATAGATTTAATATTTCAAGTATGTGCGTACATTATTTTATTTTATATTTTACAGCATATATATAATAACTATGTTTTTCTATATACAGTATTTAAATTGATATATTTAATAAATAATAACATATCGTTATTAAAATAATAACAGCAGGGGATTATTAAGCATTTAATTGTTAAACAAATATAATGTTATATATATATATAAGATGAGACGTTAATAATATCATTTGCACATCATTGTAGGCTCTATATTACATTTGAATTTCAATTTTATTTGTACTTTATTGATGTTTGCTTTTGCCTTTTAATATTTGTATTTTTTGTGCACTTTAAATTTTGAGTTTTGTAAATTTTTGTAGTCCTGTTTTATAGCTGCCATTGTGATGAAGGACTTGCTGAACTTTTCTTTTGTACTTTGATTATTTATTCATTCATATTAATTTGTAATATTTTATGTATACATTTATGTATATAATTTTTCAACTTTTTTGTATATATATTCATGAGTAATTGATTAAAAATGTGAAATGCTATTAATTATTCCACATGATAATTTTTACTTTAAGTTAATTAAAAATTACTATAATTGCTATTAATTAAAAAAAATTAATTATGAGAAAAGAAACACATTTTCTTAACAATTGTCAAAAATTACAATGATTCAAAATAAATTTCTTCTTCTCTTTTTAAAAATATGTTTTTAAGGAAGTAACCTAAAATATCACCCAATATGCAAGTAATTGTAATAAAACTAATTTAAAGATATAAAATAATACCAAATTTGCCCATTTCTCACTCAATGGAATTTTTGTTTCTTTAAAATAAAGTTGTCATGAAAATACTTAGTTTTCCTATAACAAGATGAATATTTTTCAAAGATGGGATTCATGTTACGTATTCTCTTATTTTGAATATATAGGCTTTTAAAGAGTGGAATATTTTTATACTTATAAATATCTTCATTTATATGTTGATATTTCAAATATAAATATAAAAATGCTTATGTTTCTTATTAAAATATAATTGAGATGGAGAAATGAATTCATTTTTATGTGGTATAGCAACTGTTTCCAGAAATGGTTTGCGTAAAATAACATCTGTTCTATTAACAAATCGACTAAAAATATAACAAGTTACATTCTTTAATAAAGTCTGTCATTTAGTATCATCTTTCTGTATTTGCTTCGAAATATTTCTCAATGCCTGTTTATTTTAGTTTTCGAATTAAAAATTTAAAAAAAAATGTATTGGAGAAACTAAGGAAAATTATCTATGCTTTGAATTGAGTATTTTAAATTTCTGCTTAAGAAGCGACTTTAATTATAAGATTGCAATATTCTCTTGCATATGCATAAAATCTATTTTTACATTAATTACATTGATTGATTTTCTTAAATAAAGGATTTGAAGTATTTCTTTTATAAATTTCCAAAAATATTATTATTTCAACATTATTATTTAGTTTTTTTATTTATTTTTGAAATATATTTTTTCAGTGAACAATAATGAAATTAAGGACTTTGAAATTAATGATTTAATGATAATAATGTAATTAATAACTTTCAAAATAATCATGTTTTAATTTTAAGTTAATGATTAAAAGGTTTTCATGCAACATTATGATTTATAGAATACTCTAAATAGAATATATTTGAATTACAACACTTCTTGAAAATTAACTGATTAAATTTTTGAAAGAAATACGGTATCAGTGTATGCATCACACTTTGAAGAAAAAATGGCTTGGAAAATTTAAAACTATTCAGAAAATCAACATCAGTGTAAATGTTGCATAAAGATAAACTGAGGTGAGTAGTGAAATGCCTTGTTGGTTTGGGCCTCTGTTGTCATTATCGGAATTTAGTAGGTTCGAATCTCGACGTAAGGGAAAATCCTTCATGATCACTAAAGGTGACTTTGACTCTTTCCTGTTGGTCGTGGTCACCATGTCCATTGATTGAAATGATACTCCTGAAGGTGGTAGGTCAAATATTGGTGTTCATTTGCTCAGTCCATGCTTCTAAACTGTGAATACTTTAACATCATTTTTATCACTTTCCTCTAACTGGTAGAACCCAATAATGGGCTAAGTGAAGAGAAGTTTGCTGGTTTCGAAATTTTCAAAATCCGATTCTTTCTTATCCGAAATAAAAGGATTTTGCAGATAAAGTAAACCACCAATCGGTATGAAAGCTATAACAACAATAAAAAAATCGTTTAAAATATTATTATAATTAAGAAATTTAAAATTAATCATTTATTTTTCTAGGTTAAGGCAAATAAGTTATTTCAATCAAACTGTAAACAAATGAGTTTAAAAAATCCTCTTTTTCTGCAATCAAGTTTTAAACCTTTAAGCTATGGAAACCATTAACCTGCACATTATTTTGGTGAAATGAGGAAAAATCTTGATTCTGCACATTAATGGAAAAAAACATTTACCCAGCAGATTATCAAGATAATATTCAGATTAACTAGGTAATGGGATTCGTTAAAGTGGAATTGGGTCAGGTATTCACAAACGAACTGCTGAAGCTGGCCATGTAAATACTTTCAAATTGATTTATTGTGAGTTTTAAGTTTTTCTTTTGATTTGTATAATTATTTAAATGACTCAAATTTTAAAATTCATTTTGTAACTCTCACTATGAGACTGGTAATATGTTCCATCTTTTTACTTTTCAACTATCTCTTGCCATTTAAATAATTTTATCTAATGGGTTTTACTGTATTTATATTCGTTACGAATATTAATTAACATTTGAATATATACATATATTAGTATAAAATTTCATTTATTTATTTTTTATTATTATAATTCTGCCTTCTGAAACAAAAGCTTTAAATTATTTTCCTTTTTTTATGTTTATGATTATTTTGAAATTTCTGACAAAAATTAATATTTTATTCACTAAGAATTTATGAAATAAATATTATTGTTATTAATAAACTAACTATTTATATTAGAAAATTAATAATATAACTATTTCAGTGAAAAAAAATAAGCTTTTTAAGTTTATTAAAAAATTTGCTTCACAAAAATTTGAAAAATTTCTTAAGACTGTTAATTGGTCAAGAAAAGAATCATTCAGAATAATTTGCTTTATAGTTGAGATTGGGTTATTTCTAATTTAAATGAATGATTCTATTTGAACTAAATAAAAAATAAAAATAATTAACATGTGTTCATAAATCTTAGCTAATTTAATCAATGTTTATAATTACTGAATAGCAGGAAGTAATGGTAAATTTTTAAGATTAAAGTTTTGCTTAAATCTTATTTCCAATATTTTCACGTTTGTTTAACTCCGTCCCGCAGTTCTGTATATTTGGAATCCTCTTTGTGTAATCCCAGTGTTTTTGTGTGCAAATGAAATTATTCTATTCAGTAATTAACAAACCAAAGCCGTAAGCTCCTTCATGATCTGATAACTGAATAGTTAATACTTTTTCAGAGCTGGTGTCCAATATATTAAAATTTAAAGATACAGCAAACAAATATTTTAACTTTATGGAAATCTAATGAAAAACTTGTCATGAAAGTCAATTTTTTAAAAATATTTGATTTATGTAGTAATTTCATTGTAGTATAGCAATATATATATATATATATATATATATATATATATATAGTTGTTTTCTAATTGTATGAAATTCGGAAGAAAAAGAAATCCATTATGTAATATGAAATGATAACATTAAGTGTAATTGCACGACTCAGGCATTGGCAACTGCAATGTGATTTAACCTCTTTGCAGCCTTAAGTACTTGAATTCCTAAGTAAAGATTGTTTGCATGACGTTGTTTTCTTCCTGTTTGCAGGGCTGACAGTGAACCTGCAGTCGTCTCTCTCTCTTGATCCTCCCGGAGACGTGGGCATCCTCCTCAAGGAGCTGATGCCTCGGAGAAGACTACGTGAGGAGCATGTCCTCCTCACCATTGATTTCCCCGGCACAGACCACGAGTTCACGTTCCTCCTCGAAAGGACGAGGGGCAGAGGTACGTCCCTGTTTTGTTTTCCATTTAGAACAAGTCACACATGTTTAAGAAACCAACGACGCAGCGGTTCTTAATGAGTCCCATTTGTACGCGTAACAGTTGCGTGTCATGCGTATGAATACTTTTGCCTTCAGATCTTTCCTGATGGCACACATCAAAGTAAGAAATAGTAACAGAAGCGCATTTGAATTTAATGTATTTATAAAATGATTTTTTTCCTACATAGTTTTACTAATATATAGAATGTTAGAAAGTAGTATAATGAATTAAAGTTTGTACAGATTATTTCCTAAATTATTTATTTTTGTGATGTTTTTTTTACATTTTTTACATTCTTGATACCGCGTTTCGAACTGCTTAATGGCCAAGGCTATTATAAGGCATTTTAATATACACTGTTTAAAAAAGATTTTACAAAGATATTCAGGTGTCACAAGACGAGCAACCTAGCACATTTTCAAGCACACAACCATATATACATTCATGTGGAAGGTAGGACTAACATCCATGTCCTTATGCTCAGCAGCTGTTGGGATCGAACACGGGATCTTTCGTTTTAAAGAATGCTGTATTAATACTCGGCAACAAGGACTCATATTTACATATTTACTATAAAACGATGCATTTGAAATATAATATAAAACAAAATCACCTTCATTTTCCCACAAGACATTAGTAAAAACATTATTCGGGCAAAATTTGCAGATTATATAAACACCCTTAATGTTAGGTTTTCTAAAAAAAATTATTTTATGAATATTAGTAGTTTAAGAATATAAATTTTAAAATACATCTAAAAGAGAGTTTTATTATCTACTGGTTTATATATTCATGTTTTATGGGAATGCTTCTCTTAATACTTTAGAATGTAATACATGAGGTTTGTAAATTACTTTGAAATAAGATTAATATATTATTATAATATATAATCTTATTTCGAAGTAATTTACAAACCTAAGTAATTTTGTAAGATTAATGTATTCGAAATATAACAAATACTTATTAATTTATTAAAAAGTGAATTGTATTATTAAATTATTTTTCCCATTGAATCAATGAGACTAATATATTTCTTTAAAAAATAAAGGAATTTAATTAATTTAGTAAAAAAAATTAATCATGATTAAAACAAATAAGTCTATTCACATGAAGAGAAGTGGAATTACAAGTAGCTTGTGTATATCGTAGCTATGTAATTCTTATAAACTCAAAGTTTTAGAATATATGAATCCTGTATTTTCGTCGATAGCTAAATAAGCAAATCTTGATTGGTTTCTAATGAGATGATTTTGATGAGTTGTGAGGAGGCGATTGACAAATACTTTAAAAAATGTAACATATTAGTAATTATTATATACCGGTTATAAATATCAAATTTATTATAACGTAATATTTTTGATAATTGCAGTTAGGTTGACTAAAAGTTCAATTTGTACAAGGTAGAAAGTATATGTCATGAATACAAATAGTAGATTCATTTACAAATTGATACAAGCAAGCCTGTCATTTGACAGATATAATGAGTATTGAGTAAAAGTATTTTATTATGACAGTGTGCCAAATTATGCGTCAAATGTATTCCAAGCAATGAGTGAGTGAAATCTCATTTGCATTATCATATTTTCGTTCTGTTTATATCATCAATAAATACCTATTAGACATGAATAATTTTCTATTGTACAAACATTAATGCTTAAATGTAAATACGCAATGCATATTATTAGAATATGACTCCTTATAAATTTAAGTTTTAAAAATGTAAAGAATTAAAATTTTAATTTCACAATATATGTATTAGATAACTAAGAAGCACATTGGCATTTCGATGCATTAATGCTATAATGTATTTTTTTATCATTAATACTGAGTAAAGAGTCTATAATACGTCTTTGGCATGTTATAGATGACAAAGGTAATAGATTGTTATAATGTTGTAATGCCAAAAATGTTATAGATTTTCGTTATACATGCTATAGAATGTTCCATGAATGGAACATAAACTGTGAGAAATATATGCTAGAGCGAATGAGATTTGGGAATAATTTGATGTACTATTGAGATTTCATGGAATTTTTTTTTATCCTATTCTTACTATGCAAGTTAAATGACACGTTGTCATAGTTTGAAATAATATACTTTACAGATTTACACATACATCTATAAAATGTAATACAAGTTTTTAATTTATGCCTTTTATAAATACATATTCATAATATAAATGACAAAATAATATATCATATATATGCAACACTTTTGGCCATAATTTTTTATCTTTCTAATAACATATTTTTTAAATTTAATATAAAAATAATCACAAGTTATTTTAAAACATTTTCCTCAAGCAGAATTATTTTCCAGCCACCATTTTATAACTTCCATTTTCAAAGTCAAATAAATTAATAAACAGCTAATTATGTGAAATATCCACTTTTTCACAAAAGGTTAAGCAAGCCATTGTGTTTCGTATAAAATTTCATTATGTACACTATTTTTCCAAAATTGCGTATTCATCTTGCAAATGAATTTAGCAAAACACAACAAAGGAAATTCTATTTAAATTATTCATAGAAATAATGCAAGAAATTTGATCTTTTACTTCATTAATTTTCTTAATGGATAAAACATACGTGATGCAACAACCATTAGAGCGTTTTTTATGATATATTTTTATTTCTAGGTACTGAAGGGGGATGGTTGAGAAATATTTAAGCAGTTTTTTTCAGCTGATGTTTCTCACCTATAAGTGAACAAGTGTTTAATTCTCGTAAGCGAAACAAAAGGAGATTTGGAGTCTTAATTGATAATTAAAACTCCTTAATTAATTTCTGATTACTTTATTCTCCCATTTAAAGTTAATTAATTGTTGTTTTTTTATTTCTCAAAGAAAAGAACATGTAGACGCCTTTCATCTAAAACCTCACATTTTATTTCTTTGCTGTTTCTTGTCTGTGATTGCTGAATATATGAATTTGTACTGGGGTCCTTTTTTTATTGTCATTAATTTAAAATACACTTTTTATTACTTTTGACTGTTGTTTTCTCTTTAAATAATAGCAAAAGCTGTTTAAATTATCTGTTATTTTAGAAAATGATTTGAAATTGAGCGAAAACTGTCATCATGCATTGATTGTAGAATCTAATAGCCTTTAATATTTAATATATGGCCGTGTTGGTTGAGGTGTAGTTCTCGTTTTCGGAAGATAGTGAGTTCGAATCTCGGCTTATCCGAAGATCTATCGTGTTCACTAATGGTGAATGTGACACGTAAAATATGTTGTGGTGGCAATTTAATGTTCACATTCCGAATTGATACCTCTGAGAATGTTAGGAGCCATGCCATGGGTCTTTTCTGGCTTCGTATTTTTAAGTTGGAAGACCCAGATGGTGCTGCCATCTATGAGCTTAAGTCGTACTTCTATCCTCGTAGGGGAAGAGGTACTCTGTTCAAAAACAGAATACGCTCTTCCTGACTTCTTTCTCCAAGTTCCTAACGGGTTGGCTTGGCTTTACCAAGTTTCATAAATAAAAATAAAAACAATAATTAATATGTATATTTAATAATTAATTTATAATTAATTATTAATATAATAATATTTAATAATTAATTTAATAATAATTAATATGTGTAATATTAAATAATATATAACACACACACACATACAAAATAATTGATTATATAATAAATAGGTAGGTGTACAGTATTGTAAGAGAATAAATTCAGATATAAAATACTTTTAAATAACCTTGAATTATTATGTGTTTGAACTTTTGAATATCGGGGTCATAAATTTAATATAAGAAAGATTGTTGAATTACATAAGTTTAATTTTTTCTCATTTATAATTATTTACACAAGTTGATGAAACTCCCTGTCAGCAAGGATTTATAGGATTTTTTTTAGGCTAAAGGAAATAATTTATGATAATTATTTTTTGCAGCATCGAAAAAACTCTCAATTTTGTTAAATAAGGAGAATTTTTCAAAATTTCTATCAAGGTGATTTGATTTCCATAGAGGTATTAATAATGTACCATTTAGTGGTTTATGTTAATCGATTTGGATTTGGATTTTATTAGTCGATTTGTGTTTGTATTTTTATTAATTTATTTGTGTTTTTACAATTTTGAATCAATGATGAAAGACTATTAAATATATCTTTGGTGAGTTAACAATTTATGTAATTTCATCTAAGGCATATCTAAGTTCTCAGAGAGTAAATTTACGTGTATCATTGATTTCAAAAGCATATCTAGTCATTTTGATACACTATTGGGAAGCTTAATGTCTGAAAACGTAATTAAATACATTCTTTTAATAGAGCTATGTGCCTATAATAAAAAACATGCCCTCAGTTTACTTCCTAAATTCCAAAAGGAATTCATCGAAAGAATAACAAACATGTAAAACATATTAATTTAAGAGCAAATGAATAATTTTATTTTAGAATTGTTCTCCTTTACAAATGATAAAAATCAATGTAGTCTTGCTGCGAATCTAAGAATGATTCAAATTACTTACCTTTC
The DNA here is from genome assembly GCA_026290005.1 of Latrodectus geometricus. NCBI lineage: Eukaryota > Metazoa > Arthropoda > Arachnida > Araneae > Theridiidae > Latrodectus > Latrodectus geometricus. The sequence goes on from JAPDSC010129464.1 coordinate 28,597, forward strand.
CCAATAAAAATCGATTTTCTGAGGAATTTCTAACCAAACTGTCTTCGCTAGCCATCTAGTATCGGGATGAACTTTGAAAATTCCATTATACAGCGTTTCCGCAAAGTGTCTCAAATGTTCTGAGTCCCAGAAATAACAAGAAATTAAACTGGTAGAGATTTTTTGGGAAAATTTGAAGACAATTCTCACTCATTCGAGCTTTAAATTGTTAAATAATAACTGAGAATTGTCATAAAAAGAATGGCAAGCTAGCCGTAAAGTGTCAATTATATGCCCTTGGACTCAAACTTTGAAATGGGACAAATGTTAGGGGAAATATCACTTTAAGCTAAACAGATCTATTGTGAGTTTGACTGGAATGTTTTAGTATGGGCAAAATAAAGCGGTGGTAGCTCAGTCGGGAGAGCGTCCTTCAATCAAAAGAAGTGCGAGTTCAATCTTAGTACCAGGTACAGACCACTGTGATCACTAATGGTGGCTGGGCCACATTAAATATCTCGGAATCGCAAAATCCCCCAAGGTCCCAATACAAAACATTCTGGTTGTGGCACATCAAGGTCTAGGAACTTCTACTTGTGTGGTCTCAATTTCGAAAAATAGAAGATCCATTACTGTAGTGCTTCCATCTAGTGTTATCTGAACGAGGGAAATGAACTGTTTAGCTTGACCAGTGACATGACTGAACTTATAGTGCTGCCATCTAGTGTCATCTGAACAAGTGAGAAATGAACTCCTCAGACTTGACAAGTAACTGCATTCTCTGTCAAGCGCAGCAAATATCAGGATTCAATTTGGCTGAATTCGGGATTTGTATAAAATGCCAAATAAATAGTAGTGGTTTGCCAATTCCAAATACCCGTATAGAAAGGTAAAACAAAGGTCAGAACTCCTATGCATCTAGACTTTGTTAGTATGCCTGTACTTCTATCACTCATGTCGAAATTAAAAACGGAAATTATCAATGAAATCTACACATTCATAAAGTAAAGTTCTAATTTTAACATACATGAAATATTAATAAAACTTCATTCTTGCAGAAATAAAGATTAAAGCAGTGAGAAGTCCATCGCTTATTCAGTAATCTGTTGCTCAGAAGTCACGCTGCTAGTTAGAATGCAAATTAGAATTTCAGCAATTGGAAAATATTAATCCACTAAAGTGACAATTGTTCTTCAAAGCTCTCGGTTTTCTTTCTTTCTTTCTTTTTTTTGTTTGAACCTAGTTTGAAACAACCATCCTATCTCTGATAACTACTGTTGCTCACTCACACGTGCCTGGTACCATTAAATCACCAAAGCATTGACTCAATACGTGAAATAATTGCTTGCTTCCATTAGCAAGCTATTTATAGTTCGAATGCGAAGCTTATTCTAAAACCTGGCATCTGCTGATTAAATCTTTTCATGCAGGCATTATTAGAGTCTTAGAGTCTATATAAAACACTCACAGTTTAAATCCAATAGAATTTTCATATATTAAGTTGTTTGGCTCACTAGAGTCTAATTTGGATGGTCACTAGAATTGGATGGCACTCATTAGACAATAAGGTTCATTCCACTGCTGAACAATAAAAGATGGTAGTTGCGTTTCTGCCTTCTGTATTCATATCAATCTCGGCATATATATATATATATATATATATATATATATATATATATATATATA